>JBAMJV010002480.1:5000-35000 GCA_037951105.1 Echinarachnius parma
AACAATAGAATTATACTCTGGAGAGGTTTTCAGAAGTGGGGGCTTCACAATATGGAGAAAAATACTAAAATGTTTTAAAATAAACAAAATATGTTTGGGTCAAATGGTTTACAAATAGTTGATGTGTACAATAATAGAGATGGACAGAAGTCAACATGCATTTGGTTTGCAAGGCCCCTTTAAGTTAGTCTAAAGTGCTCTCAAAATAGATTGAAAGACTTACTTCGTAAATTTCGCTTGTTTTAGTTTCCCGTTATACGTATGCGTTTGATTGAGTAGGTGCACGTGCATGTACGTTAGTGATGACTGATTAGAGTGCTAATTTTGCAAGTGTGTGGGCGTATATATATGTGAGTGACAGTAGGTGTATTTTTTGTACGTGAAATAAAAGAGATCGAAACTGTTGGTGGTTCCGATTCGTTAATGAGTCGCGCGGTGCCATCTTGCGAACACACTGCATGCGCACGATGCGAAATACACTCCTTTATAATTCACCTCAAAAATGCCCATGCACAAATTGTAGAACTTAATTTAAAAAAGATCTATATATTATTTACATTGGCCACCGTCAAAAACATATAAATTTGACACTGTCCCATATATGTATATGATTATAAAGGAGAGAAATAGTTAACGGAGATATACATGTTATGATCGTGAAATAGATTAGATATAAAGATTACTATATTGATAAGATACTATAATGTCCTTTATGTTCAGTAATGTCTACACAAAACCGATGTTACTTGACAACAGGGGGGTGTTTCAAAAAGATCATAAAGTTGAACTCAAGTTGGACTTAAAATTATGGAGAGCCATTTGTAGCCTTGGAATAAAATATATTCAAAAGCAAGTCAAATGCAAGTCATTTAGAATTTTCATAAATTTGACATCAAGAATGTGAAATCTCCTTTATAAAATAGAATATATTAATGATTTGAATCATAATTGTATTCCTTTAAATAAAAAGATGCAAACACATATAGAAACTAATGGCTTTCCATAATGTTTAAGTCCAACTTAAAGGTGCACCTCTAAAGTGTCAGATATTGCCCCAAATTACTTATGAGACTTCAAACCTATACCAAAATCTTTGTACTAAGATATGTCCGAATGATGTGTGAAAGTTTTATTGAAAAAAAACCACTGCTTTCCTGGTTAAAAAAGCGAACATTTGCATCAGCTTTTACAACGAATTACTGTACATGAGGTTTATGACCGTTCATTAACGCTCTTGAGCTGAATCATTATCAATGATAGATATCGTCATACTAAAGGGGCATTAAAAAAAATCTAACCCTATTTTATTATTCTCTTACCATAAGCCAAACAACACGGTAGAAGAGAAATGTGGAAGCTCCAAGTAATTATCGTGGAGTTAGACACTTTACTGGTTTCACTTAAACGTTAAGTTCAACTTAGGATCTATGTGAAACACCCCCGGAACCTGCACATGATCGTTACATTAACTGGTGTTCACTGTTCACCCGTTGCTTACGAAAGCCTAGTGTAATACGTATCGATTCTGTGACGAACTACACTTTCTAGGAGGGAAATGGTTAATACATAGTCGTATGAGCACGAGACGGGTTGAAAGCACGATTGCTTATTATGTAAGTTATGTTGAATTATGTTCGCCGTGCGAATTACATTACCTAGGGACAGAGGATCGTATGAATGTGAAATAGATAGGACAACATTACTATCGTGCCCTTTATGTTCAGTAATTTCTCCATGCACGAGACCGACGTAAGGTGACACTATTAGCAGCACTTGTTCATAAAATGGATTAGATTAATGCCTAGGTCAAAAGTGTACCGGGTGCCGCACGATCTTTTTACCTACGGCGGATTTTCTACGATTTCGGGGAGTTGGGATATCGTACGAAAACTGCGGTATCTTTGTATAGCAGTAGCATGTTCGCCTGGGCATGTGCGATGACTTTAAAAGTTAAATAAAAAGTAAATCGCACGGCTCCCGTGCTTACAACCTGAGCGCTCATGCGGGCGTCCTAATACGGGACTCGTACGGGCATCGCAAGAAAATCTTACGATATCTTTGACATCTTATACGACTACCTACGATTTGACTGGCCCCAAATTGAGTCACAAAATCGTATGATATTCGGAAAAATGGTACGGTGTCCATGCTGTGACAGTACAGTGCCATTGCGGTACCCAAGCGATGCTCTCCACGACGTGTAGCAATCGTACGATGCATATACTTGTTTTAAACTTCGCATTATAACCTTTCACGACGTCGTACGGCGAGGAAAAATGCAACGGCAACCGCAGGATAGCCACGCAAGATTTCCTCCGGGGATTTCCTCTAAAAGGGGCATCGTACGGGCGCCTTAACCCGAATCGGAGCATTTGTGACCTAGGCATAACTGGTTGCCTTCAGTCTAGTATGTTACGCATTCATTTTGTGGTGAACTAAACTATTGAGGAGGGCATAATTTATAAGGGTTAATGTGGCGTTACATGAGGGTAGATAGATTCGAAGATGACTATCAATGCCATCGAGTTCAAATGTCTGCACGAAACATATGGTACTTGATACTGCATTATCAGCACCTGATCATAAGATGGACCGCAATAACTGGTTGCTTACTCCAAAGTAGTATTTTACGTATCAACTCTACGGCAAACTGCATTATTTAGGAGGACAGTGGTTAACGTAGCGTCACATGATCGTATTGATTCGAAGACCGAAGTACTATCATACATCATGTTCAAATGTCTCAACGAACGCGATGTTAATTGACACTGCATTAGCAGCCCCTGATCATAAAACGGACCACATCAACTCGTTGCTTACACCAAACTAGTATTTTACGTATCAACTCTTCGGCAAACTGCACAATTTAGGAGGACAAGTAGCGTCACGTGGTCGTATAGATTGATTCGAAGACCGAAGTACTATCAAACCATCATGATCAAATGTCTCAACGAACGCGATCTTACTTGACACTGCATTAGCAGCACCTGATCATAAAATGGACCACATTAATTGGCTGCTTACTCCAACATAGAATATCAAGTATCAACTCTTCGGCAAACTGCACGATTTAGGAAGACAACCATTAACGTAGCGTCACATGATCGTATAGATTGATTCGAAGACCGAAGTACTATCATACATCATGTTCAAATGTCTCAACGAACGCGATGTTACTTGACACTGCATTAGCAGCACCTGATCGTAAAATGGACCACATTAATTGGTTGCTTACTCCAACATAGAATATCAAGTATCAACTCTTCGGCAAACTGCACGATTTAGGAAAACAATCATTAACGTAGCGTCACATGATCGTATAGGTTGATTCGAAGACCGAATTACTATCATATCATGTTCAAATGCCTCAACGAACGCGATGTTACTTGACACTGCATTAGCAGCACCTGCTCATAAAATGGACCACATTAATTGATTGCTTATACTCCAACATAGAATATCAAGTATTAACTCTATGGCAAACTATACTATTTTACAGGGTAAGGGTTAAAGAGAGGCCTGTAAAGTGTATAACTCCACGAAAATTACTTGGAGCTTCCTCGTTTCTCTAGCTCTTCTACCGTGTTGTTTAGCTTATGTTATGGTAAGAGAAGAATAAAATAGGGTTAGATTTTGTTCAAATGCCCCTTTAGTATGACGATATCTATCATTCAGCTCAAGAGCGTTAATGAACGGTCATAAACCGCATAAACGTTATACAGTAATTCGTTGTAGCTGACGCATATATTCGCTTTTTTAACCAGGAATTGGAAAGCAGTGTTCTTTTTCAATGAAACTTTCACACATCATTCGGACATATCTTACAATGATTTTGGTACAGGATTGAAGCCTCAAATGTCATTTTGGGCAATATCTGACACTTTACAGGTGCACCTTTAACGTAGTGCCACATGAGCGTAGATAGATTAGAAGATTACTATCTTGGTGTCCTCTATGTCCATCAATGTCTTCACGAAACCAATGATGTTACTTGGCACTATATTAATAGCACCTGATCACAAAAAATGGACCACATTATTCTTGGTACAGTTCACCCGTAGCTTACTCCAACCTTGTATGTGGCGTTTGAACTCTGTTGCGAAATATACTACTTTTGTAAGTGGTATAAGGGTTAACCCAACGTCACATATGCGTCAGATAGATTTGGATACACGATTACTAGCATGCCCTTTATGTCTAGTAATGTCACGACAAGTCAAAAACTGGACCACCTTAACTGGTTGCTTTATACCCCACCCAGTCTAGGATGTGACGTATCAACTCTGTGACGGAATACTTCGTGATACTCCGGGATGGTAAGGGGTAATTTAACTTCACACAAGCGTCAAATAGTTTCGAAAACACGGTTATTTCCTGACCTTATGTTCAGTAATGTCCTACCATGGCATTTCATTCGTGCGTGCTATTAATTCCACCCCACCACTGCGCGACCTGGCATAGTTTGCATGGCATAGGCAAAATGGGGGGGGGGGGGGGGGGGGGGGGCACCGTGGTCGCTGCCCCCTTCTCCAGTTGTTGTTGTTTTGTAATTTGGGGGTTCATTCAAAATGGATATTTACACCATAATACTTAGTTATGTATAATCAATCATTTTAATGGAGCTCCTAATATATGCTGCCTGTCCATCAGTCAAATCCGACATAACCGTGCATCGTCTGGTTAGTCCGACACAGTACATCGTGCAGACTTCTCAGCTTGGTGACATACCGCGGGGTATATGTGTGCAAGCCGAGCCTGTATCCCTCGGATGCTCTAAGGTGAGGTGTCAGGTGTAATCTATGTTGGGCTCCCTCCTGCAGTGATTTTAAAAGGTTGCCAGATGGGCGTAGCCAGAGTCACTCTAAAACCAGGGCAATGGGGGGGGGGGGGGGGGGGGGGGGGGGCGGGGCGGTGCTTAACATACATGTATACGTGGTTTGTACTAGTGTGTTTATAACATTTTAGACACATACTGGTAAAAACTGTCTATTTACTCAAAAATTACGTCAGTATATAAACAAAATGAAAGTCAGTAAAGCCCTCAGCACACAGAGCCGACTCGACCCGATCCGACAGGTTTTCAGTCGGTTCAGCTCAGTATGCGTTGCCTCAGGATTCCTGTTTTGCCTGTCAAGAGCTATAGTCGGAGATCATACGAGGCCGATTCAACATGTTGAATCGGCAACGAATGAGCGAAACCGACTCTAGCCGGACTGAAACCGAGTCGGATCGGGTCGAGTCGGATCTGTATGCGGAGGGCTTTAAGCATGGCGCAGACAGAGCCGACTGTCGGATCTGCTCTGTGTGCCTGGCCTCACGACTTCGATTTTGTCAATCGGGAGCCAGTCGGAGGTCATTCGATGCCGATCCAACATGTTGAATCGGCTCCGACTAAGCAAAACCGCCTCTACCCTGACTGAAAACCAGTCGGATCTGTATGCGGAGGGCTTTATGTGCCTAGCTTTCGATCCTAACATAATTTTTGTCAGGGCAAAAATGACTCAGAGGGTTAATAACTACGGTATGTGTCACACATGAATCCCATTCCAATCACTCAGCATGCTCATCAATTGGTATCACAGTCAGTGGCACACAGTGTGGTCTGACTGATTCATTTGTCTGTCTGTGTGTGTGTGTGTGTGTGTGTGTGTGTGTGTGTGTGTGTGTGTGTGTGTGTGTGTGTGTGTGTGTGTGTGTGTGTGTGTGTGTGTGCGTGCGTGCGTGCGTGCGTGCGTGCGTGCGTGTTTGTTTGTTTGTTTGTTTGTTTGTTTGTTTGTTTGTTTGTTTGTTTGTTTGTTTGTTTGTTTGTTTGTTTGTTTGTTTGTTTGTTTGTTTGTTTGTTTTTGTTTGTTTGTTTGTTGTTTGTTGTTTTTTTTTTGTTCGGGGGGGGGAGTAAGTCAGTTATCGGGGCACACTGTTTATTTTCGAACGTATTTTACCCCTTTTCTTCCTTAACCTATGTTTAAATCAAATATTCTTTGTTTGATTTTTCATTGAGGGAGGGGGGTGCGTGCCCCCGTGCCCCCATGCATCCGCTCCGCAGCTACGCCACTAAAAACAGTTGCAATCACAGCCATGCGCAACATTAGGGGCTTACAATATTTAATGGCAACTCTCACCATGCTCACCCAGGGGGTCGGGGCTCTTATAGGGCTACATAATTCATCATTGTTGTATGAATGCACGAAGTATACATGGACATTGTGAACGTGTTTTATGTTATTGTTGTCAGTTTGGTCTGTATGAATCATAATTTGTTTTGCGTACCACGTCCACTACGGGGGGGGGGGGGGGGGGGGAACAGCCACCTGGCATAAGGAAAGGTCTAAAAATCGAGTCAAGAAAGGAAAAGAGAATGAATGAAAAAGAAAGAGAAATTATTTTCAAAGATAAACTTATTACATGTAGGCATTGTTGTACTCTTGCTATCCTGCGTGGTGTCGTATTTGGTGATGACCTCATGCAGAAAGAAGGAAATAGATAAGGAAAGCAAGAATTGAACTGAAAAAAAGAACCGTAAATGGTAAGGACAGATCAACGAAATAATCATCAACAAAATGTGAAAATCCCCAAGTAATTACATGCATCTATAATAGGCCTATAGGCGATTATGTTGCGCTCTCTTTTAACACGACTTACACCTATGGAGCTTCAGCTTTCCTTGAAATCTTTATTCATGACATCGCATCTGAAAGTCTAATGGGTATTATTATAGGCTTGGATATGAGGCTTGCGGGGATCGATCCCACTATCCGATCTGAATCGGTCGGCCTAATTCACGGGATGAAGCCAAGGAGGGGGTACGGGGCTCGGAATCAGCCTAGCCCAAGTCATCCAGGTAAAACGTATAATGAGGTCCAACTCGTCGATGACGTTATGCTCCAACCTTTGGTAGAGGGGGTGACCTGTATTATATAAAGTTTATACCCAAACTTTTTTGACGGGAACATAAATAAAATCGGCGTAATTCACGGGATGAAACCAGTGGGCCATGGGGTCACAACTTACCCAGTCCAAATCACTAAGGTATTTAGAATCGTTGGCCCCAAACTCATCGATATAGATATGCTAGAAACATTAATCCCCTAAAAGCGCGTGGACAAAATAACAGGGGCAAGAATTAGCACGAAGAGGGTGGACTTGGTTGCCTCCATGTTCTTTAAAATATGATTATGAGTTTAATACGATACATTTTTTTTTTTAACAAACGGGATATATTGAGGGTCGGGGAGAGGTTCATCATACAATGCTTCAATACCACCTTGCCCACTTAGCCTTTCTTCCTATATAATTGTACTTCATCCTAATAATTATTTCCACGAACGGGTAATAAAGCCGAAACAACATGTATAAAAACAAACAAATAATATATACGGGAAATTAATGTACTGCATTAATTTCCCGTATATATTATTTGTTTGTTTTTATACCATTAACAAATTCTTATCTCTAATGCCCCATGATCGTTTTTGGCTGTCGCTTCTTCAAACAAAGCAATTAAACCGGAAAAAGAGGAAAACATGGTTCAACTTTCCACTTTACTCGACTCTCGTCATGACTTTTTACCAGGAAAACTGAATCATGCATAGGCCACTTAACTGCGCCCTAATTTGTGATGCCCTTTATAAACGACCGAAAGCTACTGAAGATTTAGCGGGGACTGAACAATCCGTTTTTGTCATCATTTTTTCCCATTTTTTACCATGGAAGTCGATGAAAAACAGGAATTGTCTGATTTTTCGTCACCACTTTTTACCAAGAAACGTTTATCATGCATCAGCATAGGCCACTCCACACTGAGCGCTAATGTTGATGCCCTGAAACGACCGAAAGCTATACTGAAGAATTAGCGCGGGAATAAGTGGAGACTGGTGACTAAACATCTCCCGCTTTTGGCACTCCCTTGCCGTTAGCCATGCGCTATTGAGATGCAGGGCTACCGGCTGGCACGCATTCCCCGACTCGAGAGATGAGAGATGAGATGACATGGGATGGGATGAGATCAGAAGATAATACTTGAGAATGCATGGAATGTATATTGTGTAATGATTTACGACGCTTTCAATTGCAATGCCCCGCTCTTGTTTATACTGGTGATCAAACTAATTTAAATTCCGTCTCGCTGATTCGCTGATATTGTTCTTGATTGGTGTTGATTTGATTGAATATAGGAACGGAAGGAGGTCCGATTCAGCCTTCAAAAAGTAGCCCCCCCAACCACCCCTCAATCACCACCACACCACCACTTACCAGAGATATTTCATCAACAAATTGTTTTTTATCAAGAATTGTCTGCAATTCAAAAGATCAATATGTGTCAGAATTCTTGATAAAGATGATAACCACTACTGGAGGATAGATTTTTAAGTATTACCATGACTTAAATGACCGAAAATCACCAATGTTCCTTTAAGGGGAATTGGAGTTCAGCGCTGTGACGTGTAAATACAAATTAATGATATCCGATCCCCGTTTGTTGGTGAAATAATCGGGCTTACTCGCTATGGGGGCTAAATAAAATAGGCGGGGGTACATCACTAGGGATGATGTATTATAAATTGTTATGAAGAAGAAGATTAGAGGGGAGCGTGTGTGTGTGTGTGTTTGTTTGTTTATTTGTTTGTTTTAGGAGATACATCTACCGAAGATATGAAGTTATTGTTTCTAACTTGTTTATATAAATGTCGTTATGGGTGTATGTGTGTTTGTGTGTGTGTGTGTATACATGTGAGTATGTGACTGCTGTTCACGTGTGTATGTGTGTGTGTGTGTGTGTGTGTGTGTGTGTGTGTGTGTGTGTGTGTGGGTGTGTGTGTGTGTGTGTGTGTGTGTGTGTGTGTGTGTGTGTGTGTGTGTGTGTGTGTGTGTGTGTGTGTGTGTGTGTGTGTGTATGTGTGTGTGAGAGTGTGTGAGTGCTGTGCACGTGTGTTTGTGTGTGTATATGAGTTTGTTTGTATGGGAATACTAAGAGAACGAGGCAAATGTGATTCAGCTAATATATTAGAAGTATAGAATAAGAGATAGATGGGACAACGGGTGGGATAGAGTGGGCAAGTGGGGTAGCAAATGATGTTATCGCATTAGAGCTAGAAAAATAAACAAACATTCTCTTATTCTCGGCACAGCATGATCATTATGTATCTAGCACATACAGTACTTTACAAAAACGTTGAAAAGAAAATCAGGGGTTAAGAGAGGAGGATAGAACATTAAGGAGACTTAGAGTGCTTTTACACGTCTCTTTTTTGGTGATTGCAATCACGATTGGAGTTATTTTTCACTCCAATCACGGTATTTTTGACCGTGTGAACACAAACTAGAATCACGAATCGCGAAACTCGAATCGTGGTCCAGAGGTGTTTCCTAATCATGATTCACTCAAATCACAGTGTGAATCGGTAGTGTATAAACGGCTTGACCTCCAAAACATGATTTGGGAGGCGGAGTTTACGTGACCTTACATGCACTTCCGCCGAAAAAACCGGGTGCTCTTCGCTTCGAATGCAGTCATGCAGTGTAGTACTAGTGTTCTCATTGTTTGATTGACAGGTACGTCTCCAGAAACGCGATTGTAATCACAGTTTGCGTGAAGTCTTTTTCGTCGTGTAAAAGCAAGGCAATATAATCACCGTGATTGTAAACATGATTCCAATCGTGATTGCAATCACACGTGTAAAAGCACTCCAAGAGAGTTGTTGTAAAGATAATGTGAAATATAGAGGGAGAGGGGAATAGTGGTTGCATGAGATGCAGCGGAGATGAAAGGTCACACAATAATGTTATTGGATTAGAGCTATGAAGATAAACAAACATTCTCCACGCAGCATGATAGAAAGATGATCATCATTTATCTAACACATACTTCATAATATACATGGACATAGGAAGAGATATAAGTGGTAGAAGAGGATGTGGATAAAGAGAATGTAAAAAGGTTAGATATTTGTGACATGATTATCTCTATAGGGGAGGTGGGGAGGTACTGGTAGCAAATTATGTCATTGGATTAGAGGTCGAAAATAAACAGACATTCTCGACTCACCAGTCCAGTGAAATAATCATTATGTAACTATCTAGCACATACTAGACCCCGACTAAAACCAGACCTATACCTGAGCGTAAGAAAAGCGATATAAGCAGAGGAACGAGAGAGGAGTTTAGAGATAATTGAGAAAGGTTGAGAGTTGTGACACTGTGACAAGATTTGAGAATTGGAGAGGGAGAAGGGAGGGGTGTGAATTGGTTGGTAGCAAAATGTCATCGGATTAGCATGAGGTCGAAAAACAAACAAAACATGTTGTGCACAACATGCAAGCTGATATGATAGCTGATATGTATCTAGCACAAACTAGATCTTCACGAGCGTATAAAGATAAGGGATAAGGCGTACGGAAGAGGGGGTAGCATTAGAGTGATGTAATATACATAATATTTGAGATAATAATAATAATAATATAATATACTCGATTTATATAGCGCCTAATATGATTGATAATCATCTCTAAGCGCTTTACATTGCTATCATTACCCCGGTCATAGGATACAATGCAAACCAGCACACCTTGTGTGCACCATCTCCACTCCCTGGGGAGCATTCCTTCCAAGCGGCTCATGGGCATTGAGAAGATCGTTCACATATTAAGGCTTTCACCTCTATACCTGGTCCCCATTTATACACCTGGGTAGAGAGCAGCAATGTGGATTAATTGTCTTGCTGAAGGACAAACGCGATGGGCATACTCCGGGTTCGAACTCGGGATCTCTCGCTTGGAAAGCGAGCGTTCTACCAATCTTGCCACACCACACCACGATAGAGAATAGGAGAGAAAGAGGCGAATTAGGCCATCGGATTAGAGGTCGAAAAGTAAACAAACATTCGCTAAACAGCATGCAAGAAATATGAGCATTATAAATCTAGCACATGCTCAACGTGGACGTATGAATATAGATTGAAAGGGTGAAGGGGGGAGTCAAGAGAATGAAGAAAGGTTAGAGGGTTGTGGTCCGATTTGAGGGAGAGGGGGTGGTGGAGAATTGGTAGGTAGCAAATTATGTAATCGGATTAGTTGGTCGAAAAATAAACAAACATTTCACTACGCAGCATGCGATATCAGTATGTATCTAGCACATCCTAGACCCCGACTGATACTAATAGACTTACCAGAGCGTCAAAAAGTGATATAAGGAAATAAAGAAAGAATTAAGAGTGCTGTGATATTAAAGGGGAATGAAGTGCTGACATTTTCGTTCGCTGTTGCTGATAAGTCTCTTTTATTCGTATAGTTCCTCTTGGGTATCACTTATAATGGAAAAAAAAAACCACTATATACTGATTTGACTGACCACTGGAGGATGCAACGTTTTCCAACGGTACCGCCTAAAAAACGTCACCTGAGTGCATCTGAGCGTGCACTAACAAAAGCCTGTTATGTAACGGTTGTTGTTGAATCTGCTGCTATGTCAGTGGTTAAGTAACCCGTTTTTGTTAGTGCAAGGTCAGATGACGTTTCATATGGCACTGTTGGAAAATATGGGAGCCTCCAGTGTCCAGTCAAAACAGATAATGGCGGCTTAAATCTGTTTTAATTATTTTCAATAGTAGTGATACCAAAGAGGGACTACAATCATGACTCGAAGTGACAGGAATTACGCACTTATATCAGTAAAAGTAAGCGAGAATGCCAGTGTTAAGCTCCCCTTAAATGACATTTGAGGGACAGTGAGATGTGAGATGGCAGGTAGCAACTTATGTCAGCGGATTAGAGGTCGAACAAATCAACAAACATTCTCTGCCCAGCGTGCTAGCAAAATGAGCATAATGTATCTAGACCTTCGTGAGCTAAGGAAAATAGGTAGGAGGTGGATTAGGTAGCAGGACATATAGGCAGAGAGAGAGAGAGAGAGAGAGGGGGGGGGGGGGGGGGGGAGAGGGGGAAGAATAAGGGAGGATTAGGAGTGTGTTAGAGCCCTTTTACACGAGTGATTGCAATCATTATTGGAATCATGTTTACAATCACGGTGATTATGTTGCCTTGCTTTTACACGACGAAAAAGACTTCGCGCAAACTGTGATTACAATCGCGTTTCTGGAGACGTACCTGTCAATCAAACAAGGAGAACACTAGTACTACACTGCATGGCTGCATTCGAAGCGAAGAGCGCCCGGTTTATCGGCGGAAGTGCATGTAAGGTCACGTAAGCTCCGCCTCCCAAGTCATGTTTTGGAGGTCAAGCCGTATACACTACCGATTCGCACTGTGATTTGAGTGAATCACGATTAGAAAACACCTCTGGACCACGATTCGAGTTTCACGATTCGTGATTCTAGTTTGTGTTCACACGGTCAAAAATACCGTGATTGGAGTGAAAAATAACTCCAATCGTGATTGCAATCAATTACGCAAATGGAGACGTGTAAAAGCACTCAAAGATACAACATAAGAGAAAGAGAGAAAGAGGAAGAGGAGAGGGGATGAAAGGGGGTCCAGTAGCAAATGTCGAATTAGAGCGCGTAAGACACATGATATGCATAAACGCATTCGACGCAGCAGGGTGGAAAATTCGCCATCATAATGCCCAGCACATAATTCACATGACGTAGCACAGAATGTAACGTTTGTTTGTCCATTTTTTAAAGGTCTTCACCAGGCCTTGTCAGAAACAATTGACTCAAATTTGGGTTTTCTTTCATAAGATTTACCATATATTCTAGACGGTCAGTAGAGTCAGGCGAAGTCTGATGAATTAATACGGGGCATTACAGATGTTGCTCTAGAAGTTACAATTAATATAAAGTTACACCAGAGTGTGTATCGTTTTGTGAAACGGGGGCCCTTGCAGGTTCAAAGACGATTAATTTTCCCAAATCTCGAGATCAAATTTACCACCGATTGCATGGTTTTATTATGGAGGTGTTTTTTAATTAATTTTGATCTCGTCTTTGGGCAAACGGACGACCTTGCAGGATTCGAACACACGATCCTATGATGATTAGGGGTCACGAGACCCGACCGCTAGGCCAAACTGTGATATCAGTTATCCAAATGACCATGATTGTCGTATTCTTTCCTGAACTTTGGAAAGAAGTTGCGCGCCTTTAAAATCTGATCACATTATTCGGATAACTGAGGGATGTTTTGCATTATGGGGTTACGTGAACTGTCCAATGCACTACTGTAAATCTATGTCCCGATCACATTAATAATTCCTGTTACAAACTCCCTCTCGTTTCGAAGAACAGATACATCACTATTCATTAATCATTTGCATGGCAGGCATGTGATGTAATGACGGTTCAACGATTCTTATTTCGGTTTATATATGACATATTATGATCACATTTTTGGGGGATAGCTGAGGATGCCTCGCTTAATGGGGTAACATGAACTGTCAAGTAATGTATTACCATAGTTATAATGTCAATAATGTATACGGTATGTGAACGTGGTGTGGCAAGATTGGTAGAGCGCGCGCTCTCCAATGAGTGGGATCCCGAGTTCGAATCCAGTGTATTGTCCGTTGCGTTTGTCCTTCAGCAAGACAATTGATCCATTATTGCTGCTCTCTACCCATTCAGGTGTATAAATGGGGACCCGGAAGGATGGGAACGTGGTTCCTTAGCACTGTGTGCGCCTAACAAGCGACTGGCTGGAATACTCCCCAGGGAGTGGAAACTGTGCACTTTCTGTATGGGAACGATAGAAGTGCGTATTCGTTGACCGGGGTAATAGAAACAGCGCTTAGAGGCACTTTGCAATTTGCGCTCTATAAATGTTTTTTACTTTTATTTTATCGAGATTCATTACATTCTCATCAATCAACAACTCGACATATCAGTAGCATTTGAATCAAAATGATGACAGAAATGCGTTATTGGTTTTGACAGAAAATGCAAGATTTGTATTTATCATAGGTCATTCTTGCAAATGTTTCGATAGCGCAACAGATGTAGGACTATTTTGTTCAGTCTTTCCGTCGCCAGATTCTAAGAGATATTTTTCCTCCTAATTTGCAAATAACAATTTAATATAATGGGAATGCAACCGGGATATTTATAAGAGAGGTATCAATACTATTTCAAAATTTGTAAAGGTTTCCTTTAAAAAATTGTTTTGAAATGAATCTTTAAAAAACCTTTCCTGACTAATGAGACTAATGAATTGATCCTTGATGAACTAATTACTCTAGATACGGCTAATTAGCCGAGATGTGACCGGATAATTTACAAAAAACGGTTTCTTTAGAGCAGAATTTGTTTAAACCAGTGAAGTTATGAAGACTTAGAATGATGTTAAATTCCCCCATATTCATTATTTTGTTCAGAACTAAATAAAAGACTTATTCATCGACACATTTGCATCTATAACGTATATCTATGATAATGTGTATTTTGTATATATTCGAGTGTGTGGGTGTGTGCGAAGATGTGCTTGTGTGTATTGTTTTCATGCCTATGCGTGTGTGTGTGTGTGTGTGTGTGTGTGTGTGTGCGTGCGTGTGCGTGCGTGTGCGTGCGTGTATATGTGTGTGCGTGCGTGCGTGTGTGCGTGTGTGCATGTGCTTGTGTGTATTGTTTTCATACATATGCGTGTGTGTGTGCGTGCGTGTGTGTGCGTGTGTGTGGGGTGTTTTTACGGTGTCTGTTTGATGAGAAATCTACAGAAGATGTGGAGTTATTATATTATATTATTTCCTAATACTTTTACATCAAAGGGATCTAGTAACTTTGTTGACATGTGCAAAAAAGTAAAAAGTTGTTATATGATATGTCGACTGAATACTGTGTTAAATTTCGCGTTAAATGGATGTTAACATACAAAGTGATAAACACTAACTTATTGCACTGACTTTATATACGGTTACGACTATCCAGTGGATAGTTTAATATCTGAATACTTCAATCGTAAATATCTTTTTAACGAAAGGGAAATGCGAACAACTGAAACCAGTCCCATGCTTTAACTAGGTATGAGAGAACCACTAAAGTTCCAGGTAAGTTTTGAGGATTTGGACTATATCACTATTTAATATAATAAAAATAATATAATTCACATTTTGCACTCGGAGGCACGAATTCAAACAGTTCGCAAATGTCCCTCCCTTCCTTCCCCTCACTGGCGTAACTTCGGGGAGAGGGGAAAGGGGGGGGGGGGGGGGGGTGAGAGGGGCACGGTGATTCCCACAAACAGTTATACCAACAAATTTCACCACAACATACGCAGATACGGGGAAAACAAAGAAATATAAATAACGCCCCCAATAATGTACGTGCCCCCTTATCAGTCCGACCACACTACACCACTGCTTCCCTTAGCTACGTCAATGTCACTAGACCTGTCAGTCTACCCCTGACGAGACGCTTCAAGAATTAGGCTACACGGCCACCTGGGGTTAATGGTGGTTCGCCATCATGCATAAGGGCCTAAGCACTTATAATGATGTAATAGTTAATTATGCGAATCGTTAATTTTACATGACGAACAAATGAAAGACAACAACAAAGAGAACGCGGTAAAGAGAAAGTGGGAACGCGGGTTGAAAATCCCCCCCTCGATTAAATAGTCCCTTTACTAACACAACGCTTCAAGAATTACGTTTTCGCCGTCACGCATTAGACCATATGGGCCCACAAACATAGAAATATGTTTGATTGGTAATGATGCGCATTCTACCTTAATTTCGCACGACCGGCAAATAATAGGCAATATTTAGAGATATTAAAAGGTTTAAATAATAGAGCAATAAACTGTTTATTGTTCGTTAGTAAGCAAATAATATTTCGAAATAAACTAGTGAATAAAATACCTGTATTTTCTCAGTTTAAATCAGCGTTAATTTCATATTAGTAAAATGAAAAATATATATTTAGTTTGAAAGGTCATGGTAAATATTTTGATAAAAAATGGTTATCCTTGAAAAGTATGTTTTCTGATATTGTTTAATTAGTTAAATTTATACAAATCTATTGTACGACGGTTCATTTATGGTTCATTTATTGTTATTGTTGTTTTGTTATTATGATATGCTTGTAAATGTCATGCTATATGTTTAATTTTGTTTTGTTTATACAAATAAATGCCCTGTGCATGGAGGGGGAAAAAAGGGGAACAAATATTTAGAGAGAATACATGACTGATAAATCCAAAACAAATGACGGAGATGTAGCACAGGGGTGCAAGATTGAACATTCCTCCCTTGGTTAAGTAGTCCCTTTGCCCCTAACACAACGCTTCAAGAATTACAGTACAATACCTCCTGGACATCCTGGAGATAATGATGATTCGCCGTTATGCATTAGACCATATAGACCCACATACTACATGTAATTTGTGATGATGCGCGTTCTACGTTAATTTCGCACGACTGCCAAATAATAGGCATTATTCACAGAGATTACATGAATGATAAATCCAAACTATGAGAGATAGTTCGGAAAAAGATGCAAGGTCGGAAATCCTCCATTGATTATTAAAGTAGTCCCTTTTATTTCCCCGAAAACAACGCTTCAAGAATTGCGTCACATCTCACAAGACCTCCTGGAATTTATGAGGATTCGCAGTCATGCATTAGACCATAGGCCCACATACATATAATTTCGTAATTGGTAATGATGCGCGTTCTATATTAATGTAACATGACTTACAAATGAAAGACAATGTTCAGAGAGGTAGCAAACAAGTTCAAAGGTTAACATCCCCCCTGATGGCCAATTCAAAATGCCCCCGAGCAAAACGTTCCAGTTTGAGTTTAAAGACCCTTTTGGGTAATTATAATCATGTAATTATGCAGACATCAATGATGTAATTGGTACTGTTCCAGATTCGTCATTCTACATGAATGACAGCTTAGAAATAACATCTCCTCTCTTGATTAAGAAGCCCATTTGCCTCTAACACAACGCTTCAAGAATTACGGTACAAGACATTTTGAATATAATTGTGATTCGCCATCACGCATTAGGGCCGACGCACTTAGAATGATGTAATTGGTAATGATGCGCAGTCTACCTTAATTTCACATGACTGGCAAATAAAAGGCAATATTCAGAAAGAATACATGAATGATAAATCCAAAACAAATGACGGAGACGTAGCAAATGGGTGCAAGTTTGAAAATGTCCACCTTGATTCAGTAATCACTTTCCCCCCTAACACAACGCGTCAAGAATTACGTCACAAGACCTCCTGGAGTTAATAATGATTCGCCAAACGGCCTACGCACTTATAATTATGTAATTGGAAATGATGCGCATTCTACCTTAATTTCACATGACTGGGAAATGATAGGCAACATTCAGCAGTTCAGAGAGATTACATGAATGATAAATCCAAAACAAATGACGGCGAGGTAAGATGGAACATTCCTGCCTTGATTAAGTAGTTACATTCCCCCTAACACAACGCTTCAAGAATGACAGTACAAGAATGATGATTCGCCGTAATGCATTAGACAATAGGCCCACATACATGTGATTTGTGATGATGCGCGTTCTATATTAATTTTACATGACTGAAAAATGAAAGACAATGTTCAGATAGGAAGCAAAAAAGGTGCAAATGTTTAATGTCCCTATGGCCTATTAATATGCCCCCGAACAAAACGTTCCAGATTTGAGTTTACAGACCATGAATTTGGGTAATGATGATTTGCAATCTTCTAATTATACAGATACTTGTGACGTAATTACCTCCGCCAATGAGGTTATGTTTTCGGTCCCGTTTGTTTGTTTATTCGTCACCAGTCTCCTGCGCACAATTTCACAGATATCTCAACCAATTTTTCGTAGAAGCTTCGTGTTCATCTAGAATAGAACCCATTAAATTTTCAAGGTCAAAAATCAAAGGGCAAGGATTTTATAACATTGAGTGTTGGCGGATGTATGCACTCCCTGAGTGCACTGCGTCTAGTTGGTACTGCTCCAGATTCGTCATTCTAAATGAATGACAACTTAAACACAAAGAACAGGGAGGTAGCAAATGAGTGCAAGGTCGAGAATTGCCTCTCTTGATTAAGAAGCCCATTTGCCCCTAACACAACGCTTCAAGAATTTAGTAACGATCGATACCCCCTAAGGGCAATGGTGATTCGCCAGGATGCAATTAGGCCGCCATTAATTATGTAATTGGTAATGATGCGCATTCTTAATCGTTTACGTATGAATGACAAGTCCCAAACAATAACAGATCCAAGCAATGGACCATTATCTTGGAGTGCGGCAGAGTGGGCTGCACGGATGAGGACCTGGCAATGAGACGGCCATCACAACGATCCAGGGATGGGACATTGTTTAAAGGGATAGATCCTCTTTTTTTTTTTTATCAATGAATGATTCTTAGGTTGGGTAATTTGATTATATTAAATAATTTGCCTTATCCCAACATAAATAAACACCGAATGTTCAGTGCGTGTTTGAGCCGCTGTGAAAAAATATCACAGGCGGACTCGGGTAGGAATCGAACCCACAACCTCCTGATTGCTAGACAGGCGTCATACCACTAGATCCTCTTTTGCAAGCCAAAATTCAAAAGTTGCGAGGTTATTGTCTTATATGAAAGGAAATGTCATTTAATAGCATGCCTGAACAAATTAGGGCTTGAAATCTCTTGTTCGTGGAGTTATAGACCTAAAACTGATTAAATTGTTGGACGACGGTTTAATGGGTACAAACGGATGTGGTGTGGCAACATTGGTAGAGCGCGCGCTTTCCAATCGTGAGATCCCGGGTTCGAACCCTGCCCACCGCGTTTGTCCTTCGGCAAGACAATTTATCCACTATTGCTGCTCTCGACCCAGGTGTATAAATGGGTACCCGGAAGGATGGGAAGGAGTTACTTAGCACTGTGTGCACCTATGTGGTTGCCTGGCTGGAATGCTCCCCAGGGAGTGGACAATGTGCACTGTGTGTGCTGGATTGAGTGCAGTATGTATCCGATGACCGGGGTAATAATAGTGATGCGCCGCGAGCGTCGAAAGACGGAACGTGCGCTATATAAGTAGCCACCATTATTATTATTATTATTAAACGTATTTTCGGCCGGTGAGTAAGTTCGTACACAGATTTCACGGAGTGCCAGATCGGTATGCATGACCCCTACGTGACCCGCGCTAGCTACGTGACCCGCGCATAAGTACTAATGTGTGAGCGTTTACCAAGCAAAATACCCAAACATCGCTTAAACTGACTACATGTAATTATATATTCTTTATTTTTGAGATCTTTTTCCGTGACATACGTTAACAAATGTCGGCTTGACAATACCTTTACGAGAATTAGTACAATATTGTTGTAATATTATGCTCAATCAGTTGAACTCCTGTATTGACCGATATATAGTTTAAATGGAGGGAAGCATTCGTTTTTCATTCGTAGAATCCAAATTAGAGGGCTGTTCGATCTGATTTTTTTTTTTGCGTGTTACATTGATCCCCATCCGTCAACTGAAAGCTGTTCAGACGTTTTGTAAAAGTGGACCTGTCCCTTTAAGGGTATTAATTTAGAGGAGACACGAAGGCAAGGGGGATATTCGTCTCTAACATAATTCAATCCCCTCTGGAAAAAAAAACTTTACTTCAGGAATTCGGTTAAGACACTCCGTAGGGTTAAAGGGATCTAGTAATATTGCCCAAATCCTTAAAACTTACTTGGAACTCTAGCGGTTCTCTCATACATTCTTGTATTCGTATTGACAATAGAAGCATGGGACAGGTTTCATTTTTTTTTGAATTTCCCTTTCGTTAAAAAGATATTAACGATTGAACTGTTCAGATTTAAAACTATCCGCTGGCTAGTCATAACCGTGTATAGAGTCAGTACAATGACTTAGTGAATATCACTTTGCATTTTCGCTCATTCCTCGGCCATATGACATTCATTTAATGTGAACGATTCATACATAACTCAGTGGACATATCAAATCACAACAATAAACACTGTATCATCCATTCATCACTTTTTGCACATGTCAACAAAGTTACTAGATCCCTTTAATGTTCAATAGACATGACTGTATTCAAGCCCACTCTCACAAGTCATGACATTTTGTTATGGTCTCGAAAAACGTTGCACATTCAAATGACAAGTGAAGTAAAAGATAATAAAAACGACTTGGGTATTAAAACGGGGGCAACACACGCTGGATGCACCCCCCCCCCCCCCCCCCCCCCCACAACCAACCACACACTCCAACTCTATAAATTGGCCAATTTGGCCCAGACAAAACCCTTCAAGAACTAGGTTAAGCGACCAGTGAACATGTGAAAGCAAACTCCCGAACCAATCTTTAAAATGTTTCGGCCCATCACTGCTCATGACGGATTCTTCTATATACCCGAGGCCATGAATCACGTGACCGGAAACATTCATCTCCTTACATTCACGTACATCATTTTTGTCTCTGTTTCTCTCTTTCTCTTCACTTTCATTATTTTGTCCTTTTCTCCCTCTCTTATACATCTTTTTTCTTTCTTCCTCCAATCCTTTCCCTTTCTCTCCTATATCACTTCATCACATTCATTATTTTGTCTCTTTCTCCTTCCTGCTTTCTCTCTCTCTCTCATAGTATTCATTCATCATCTTCATTATGATTTATTTCTCCCTCGTACTCTTTCTCCCTCGTACTCTTTCTCCCTTTTCCCTTCACCAACTACATTCTGTTTTCTCTCCCTCCCTCCTACTCTTTCTCTCTTTCACTCCTGTCTCCCCTCATCACCTTAAATAGTGTATCTCTTTAATCATCTTACTCTTTCTCTCTCTCTTAAATCTCCCTAAATTACATTCATTTTCCTTCTTCCCTCCTACTTTGTGCGTGCCCTTCGCGGTCCTAACAAGTATCATTATCCCCTCTTGTCTTATCTTACTTCTTATTTTTCTCCTAATTTTCTTATCCTTTTATATCATCGTGTTAAGTAGCATAGCGGGGACAGGTACGAGGTAGAGTTGTTCCCTCTCGCATGAAACAAAATCTTAATTTTCTTTATCTCCTTCTCTTTCCTTCAATAGTCACCTTCTTCATCGTTTTCTTCTTATGCTTCCTCTTCTGCTCTTCTGCTCTTCTCCTCTTCTCCTCTTCTCCTCTTGTTGTTCGTCTTCTTCTTGTTGTTGTTGTTGTTGTTGTTGGTGTTGTTGTTGTTGTTGTTGTTGTTCTTCTTCTTCTTCTTCTTCTTCTCTTCTATTCTACCTTTAACTTTACCGCCAATTTGTTTGTTGCTCTTGGCGGGCAAATGCGGAGGTGCTTGTTTGAACGGAAATGACATATTCTTATTGGATATTTATCTCATTGTTGTTGTTGATGTTGGTCGTATCGTACTCCTTAACATCCCTTTCCTCCTTTCTCTATCCTCTCCTTCTTTCCCTCTTTTTTCCCCCTCTCCTCTTCCTCCTCCTCCTCGTTTTCATTGTCCTCGTATTCATCCCTTCCCTTTTCTCTCCTCCCTCCTCCTTCTCCTCTTCATTCTCCTCCTCCTCATCATTATATCATCTTCCTCATTCGCCCCCTCCTTTCCCTCCTTAATTTTTCGTCATTGTCTTCTTCTTCCCCACTCCTCCTTTCCTCGAGTTCGTTTAATTTGGTGGGGGAATTCGGCAGCGCTGATTTAAACCAAACGAACGTGATACCCTCTTGAAGATGGTTTCACCCCCGCGAAGTTTGTCTTTCGGTCGTTCGCGCTTTAATAGGCGGGTGTTCGATCACGCTTGTCAGATCGCGCGGTGGTAAACATAGTTAAGGGTTAACGGAAGACGGGGTTTTGGAAAGAACTGAAGTGGAGATCGTCTTTATCAGATTCAAACGTCTATAATCCAACCTCTAACAACGTCTAGCAGGTAATTTCGTGCTTAGTATTTTTATTTTTAGAGTAGCATAGTTGAGCCAGGTTTTGGAAATTTGTAAGCACACGCGTTGCAGCAATATAAAACAGCTAGGTTTACGTAAGCACTTTGAATGATATAAGTCACACTGCAATAATCTAGCTTCCCAATCTTAGACAAGTTAATATGAATATAATTATGATATAATAATAATAATAATAAAGAAGAAGGCTTCTAATGCGCCAATTCCACCTCTTTTTCAAGGTGCTCAAGATGAACAATGGATAAATATTAGTATTCCCTCGTTCATCTACAATCAATGGATTAGGAAGCGTAGATTATAGTACATAGGCATTCCACATTAATTTTACAATACTAATTTGCGCATAAAAGGCAACACAAGAGAGTTGATTTATGGTGTATTGTGACTTCTGTCTACAGTACAAATCCTCTTCTCTTTGTTTTAAGCTACCAGTTGTATACCAAGAGGAAACAATTATTACCTCGTATAACCCATGTTATAAATCACCACTTTAAGGATCATAAATATACCACATTTGAAGGATCCGAGTCTTTACGATGAGCGTATTATCGTATAAACAAACGTCGCTCGCATTGCGTACAAACATATGCGTGATTGACTCATCGAACAGTAAGTCCCGTGATCGGGATTTTGAGCGCACTATGGCTTTAGACGCCATATAGATTGGAGGTATATATATATATAATATTGGTTTTCCCGCTCAATTTTGCACTTTTTTCAATCGAATTCATTTAGGGTCATTCGAATTCGCGCGTTGCCGCGTAATCGTTGGTATCGGTCTTCCAAATTCCGAATAAGTGCATGCGAATTCATGCATACGCACATGCTTTCGTGAATAGACACAGAAGTTCATTTATGGGCATTCGAATTCGCGAATGTGCAGCCAACTGTCAACGGCCTTTCGCGAATTCGAATGACCATTGATGAAAAGGTATGCACTTTGTGCAAATTCACTTGCTCCTACGTGATTTTGAACGACTATTTACGAATTCGAATGCTGCTTTGGTACGGCGATCGCAAATCGCGCGAATTTGATTGCTCCTATTATCAATTCGATTGACACAATCGCGAAATTGAGCGGGAAAACATATACAAGCGAAAAGTGAACTAATATATATATAGATTCTGTCAACATACCATAATATAGTTTCTGGTATAGACTAAGTGTGTTGAGAAGGTCGATTCAATAGTGTTCCAGCAATGTTATGAATATCAAGTATTTACCGAGACATTTCGAAAGAGCCCGAAACGTTTCATCTTGATATCCACTTTAAATGATATTCGAGCCCCTCCTTTGCGTTTACACAATAATAAGAATGTTTTCAATATATTTGTTAAAATTCATGTGACATTGTGCATTATGAAAAAGGTCGATTTACATTTACATGTATATTTTTTTTAACGCCGGGGGACAAACTGGATAATTTCATTTGCTATTTCAAAAGAGATGCGACATATTTTGTTTCAATAACCATCATATCGGCAATAATTGAACCACTCAGACTAGATCATAATTATATTTATTTGATCATTCTGTTAGATATTGGAATGTTTTATGTTACACTTCGAAGTCGATTTGAATATACAGTATGTTTCATTAATTTGAGGGAAAGTAACTTTATTTTCTCTATAATTCAAGAAGCCTGTGAGATAAATCATTTGAATCACATCGACGTATAGATAGACGAAATCAATCAATACAAGTTCATAAACATAACGCTGTGTGAAAACAGCATTTGCCAATAACATATTCATAAGGCCGATTTACTTTTAAAAGGAATGTTGATGCAAGGATAACTGTGTAAAGACATATCACATCAGAGATGGAGCACAACTTTGAAAATCAGCTTTTGTTGAAAGTGCAACAGATATACAGATAATTCCAACAATAATACAGAAGGCCGAATTGATCGCTATCTTTTGAAGATTATATTTGATTCGTAGTCGAAACAAATTTCAGGTCAAATCGAAATGGGAAGTATAGTAACTATTGATATTACTTAGCGTGCTTACGGGCAATTCAGCGGAGTAGGAATAATGATAAATAACGGATTTGGCACCGTTTTTCATTGAACTCACATTTTGCCATTCTACCGCGAGTTGTTTTACCCGTATATAAGTAAATTACAGTAGTAAAGAAGAGGCAGGAGGCGTAGCCAGGCGAAATTAAGATTATGGGGGGGGGGGGGGGGGGGCGTCCAATGACGGTACCAGGACTTCTAAAAGTGTGGGGAGGGGCAAGTAGGGGTCCAGGCTTTGTGTTTTATCGGGGCAAAATGGTCTACAATCGAGAATTGTTTTTCTTCTTATTCGCGGCAATAACGGAAGGAGACAAAACCTCTTACGGGAGGAGGGAAGGGGGGGGGGGGGGGGGTGGGGGTTGTGGCCGCAAGCGCCCTTGACTCAGATTCACGTTGGCGTACGGACAGTCCTTTTGTTTCCAAAGGGGTGAGGTCGTTCGCCCGAAAATGCCCTTCCTGTCTTCACCAAAATATAAATTTTGCCCCAAATTGAGCCCCCAAAGAGGCTGATTCGCCCGAAAGTTAGGCGATATTGCTGAAATTATGAGGTTTTTCCCAACCGTATTGTTTTTTTTATATCGATGTGGAAGGGGGTGTGGGGTGGGGGGAGGGGGGGTGGGGGGGAGGGGGGGGGGGGCTACTGCCCCCTATCCCCCAGCCTCGTACACCACTGATGATTCACATTTGCCTATTTCCTATTGCCCCCCGAGTTGTTTTTAGTTATATACGTATTTTGTTGTTGTGTGCACTATAGGGGGAGGCCCAAATACAAGTTGAAAGGCATCAGTTCCATTAGCATTATCCCTACAATCATCTGGGAACTTAATGCGCGGCAGATCGTGGATGATGCGGCAGGGTCACGAGTGATTTCTTGGCTTAAAAGTTCAGCTTTTTTGTATAGTATGTAGAATTATTTCCCGCGGTTATTCACCTGCCCGCCTTTTCACTGAACTCTCCTTGTATTAACTTATTATCCTATAGTATACTGATATAGGTAATGAATTCGTAAAAACGCATTTTCAATTAGTTACTTTCTATTAGAGGATGATGATGACTGAGTTTGAGCCAGTCATTACTAACCAATGTTAAGCATGAATGAATCAGTGAAGAAAATAAAATATGTCAATCATAGTAAGTGACTTTACATATTTGTTTATATTGTTTTTTAAGATAAGCTTGCAATTTAGTTTTGAGTCAAATCTTCGTATTTATTAATGCCAAGTGAATGGAGTAATTATTGAACAAAACTAATTCATATACATTATTTTTGAAAATAACAATAGCAATAGCAGTAAAATGTCAATATGATAGTAGCGCAAACATATAGTTACATACAACATGATGATGATGATGATGATGATGATGATAATGATGATGATGATGATGATGATGATGTTGATGGTGATAATCCTTAGATAAGTCAATAATGACGCCATATTCAAATGATAGAGGCCGGTAATTAGATGCATGAGATAGGAGAATTTTGTCATTTTAGTAAATTTGGGTCAAACAGTCATAACTTTAGTATTTCTCGTCCGATTTTGCTCATGCATATAGTTAGTATTGTGTTCCTTTCCATGCGCATTGAGACTTAATTGTAATATTTTGTTTTTATAACCGGATTTTCATACCTGAGTTTCTATCCTCTTTCTCCGATTTATCTGCTTAGAGCGAATACAAAATCAGTACCGCCAGGTATTCGCCAGGGTTTCCTTGTTCTTTTCCTCCTTTTTAACCAACATTCAAGTTGCACATTGCAACATCAAATGCACAAAACATGCAATATAATTATGCATAATTCCTACAGGCGTGATCTTGTGACTTGTATGTCAAGTTTTAAAGATACCCGTCCTACTTTTGCAAGCTACAATGCAAATGTTGCTATAAAATTATTGTCAGATATGAAAGAAAATATATTTGAAGAGCTATCCTGAGAAGATTATGACTTGGAAATACCCTTTTTTTCTTCAGGAGTGTTATTGACACTGTTGGACCTTTCACCAATACAAATTAGTTACGATCATTTAATTAGTCCTATCAATTGTAGACACTTCATTGTACGTTGCGTTTGTACTTAATGTTCACAAACAAAATTATTAAATATGTTGTGGTTTAAATACAATTAAGGTTTAAAGTGATTCAATCAGATTTGTAATGTAACCGTGTGACTTGTCTTTGTAACGAGTTAAGATGATCAAAATTAACCCTGCGATACTATATTCGGAATAGGAAGGACATGAGTCTGATAGTTAGACTACAAGCAATTATATTTTTGGGTTGCATCATTTAATCATTAATCACTGTGAAAGTGTGAACTTTCAAATTTCACCAACATGATGAACGTTGTATCCTTGTGGTGTATACAATATTTTACTGAACTTGAAGTTGCCTGCGAAAGGAGGACAGTATCTTTAATTCCCTCGAGTAACTGTGTGTCATGTGTCAGTTATGCACATTCCTTATTCTTTCTGTCCTTTTTACTCTGCGCTGTCCGACATGAATAATGTTCAGTACGCATCAACTGCCTTAGGAAACGGGCTACTACGAAAAATGATATGCAGCGAAAGTGACGGGACGTGTGGAATAGATGGATTATTGAATGCCCACGTATTGAGTTTTGCGTGGGCTGTGGTGACCTACATTGTATGCAGCGTATTTCACAAAACAGGAAATCTGATATTTTCCTTTCAATCGTAGACATTTCATTTGAATAATATTTCTGATAGATATGTATTATTCATCAAAAGATAAATACATCCTTTCCCATAAAGTATTTGAAAATGTTGTACTAGTTCGATGATTCCAACCTTTATCTTCAAAGTATGATTTTTGAATAATATGAATTATGAATAAATTACTTGTTGCTTTTCATTGATTTCATCTACCTATGTCCGCATTGTTTTACGCCACATTTTTTCTAATGAAAAAGAGCAAAGAAAAATGAGATTTCTCGGGGATTCGAACCCGATTGCTAGACCAGCACTCTACCGACTGAGCAACAGGAAACCCTATATAGTGCGGTGCTCGTCCCTGAAGCCCCTTAGTTTTCAATGCTCGTGTGGTCAGAAGCTTATATAAACCTGACATAAGCCCGACGGAGAGAAATTAACTTGAGGATATATGCGAGGGATCACCGAAGTGATGCAACTAAGTTGTATAATTAAATCAAATATAATATAGAGAAACTGACCAGGGCCCCGTTGCAGAAAGAGATACAATCGATTGTAGGTTGCAATTAATCGTAAGTCAGATCTAGATGCGCATATCTGATTGGTTGAAACGGGTAAATTTGCTGACTTACAATCAATCGTAACTTACAATCGATTGTATCTCTTTCTGCAACGGGGCCCAGAACTATATGTAGAATGAAATATAGGCCTACACATACTCGTTCGCCAATCCTCATTGCAATTCGCCTTGACCTCCGGCTACAGGACCCTCTCAATGCATGAGCTTTGACAAGTATATCGGTAAACAAACAAAAGTACCAACCACTGATCTCGGTTTAAAAAATCTCGGGATGTATTTTTCCCCCTTCAAACTTAATGGGAGTGTTGACGCCAACCAGCGACCATCTTACTACGTTTTCCATGTTCAACGTGCTCTTATGTAAAGATATGACGTCATCCGCCGGCCATTTTGTTACACCTTCGATATTGTTTTACGTTGTGTTTGCGTGTTTCTGCCCTAATTTTGGTCACCTTACGTCTAATTCTGGATTTAATTTCCCTATTCAACTCTTATATATGATTGTGAAGAAAATGACGTAATCAACCAACCGGCCACTTTGCTACACCCTCAATACTGCTCTTCTGTTTGTTCTTATAATTTTGGTCGCTTCTGTCAAAATCTGGATATATTATTCCCTATTCAAATCAACGTGAAATCTTGACGTCTCCCATGCACCGGCCATTTTGCTACATCCTCGATATTGTCTTAAATACTGTTTTGTTCGTGTGTAATTGTAATAGTATTGTCTAATTTTGGATATTCTATTCACTATTTATTATCGACGCCATAATACATGATATAGTGGTCATCTTGCCATACCCTCGAAATTTGTATCCTGTTTGTTCGCGTGTTTGTATATGTTTTATTCAACTCTGTATATATAAATCCGCATTTAAGGGAGTAAAACTTCTATATTATTATACTACACCTTCGAACGTCCTATTTTACCAACAGTCGTGAGTATGGCAAAGGAATATTCATTATATTCGCAGCGTTCTAGAAATGTTGGGATCTTCTTCCTATTCGCGGCGATTCAAAGATACCGGAATCTTTGTATTTCGCAATGATCCAATGTTCTGGAATCCTTGTACAAACATGTAATATCACTGTCTAGCCCAAATATTTATTTTAGTGTAGTCTACGTTGTATTTTTATATTTTTAAAATAAACAAATCCACAACATTAATTCGTAAGCCAATATCTTATCCATAATCATTCTATACAGGGTGGCCCAGAAAGGATGCAACACCTACGATCGTTAATTTCATCAACACCATCGACCAAATGTCATTGTTTTTTGTTTGATTGGGTAGAACATTCTTTTTCCAACAAAATGATACCATGAGCATTGATTTTGGGTAAGGCGTTTGGATCCTAGGGCCATTTTTCTGAGGCAATGTCGTTTCCTAAATTTGCTACTTTTTCGTCTCCGGCTATCCTCGGAACACTGAGACATTCTCCCCCACGGCCTGTCGTAGAATTAGATGTACATAAGAATGGCTCACATTGTCTTCCTTACAAAGGGAGAGCAGTCATGCGGTTCTTCTGTACAGCTAATTATATGGCAGGCCGTGGGGCGAGAATGTCTCATTGTTCAGAGGATCGCTGGAGACGAAAAAGTAGCAAATTTAGGAAACGACATTGCCTCAGAAAAATGGCCCTAGGATCCAAACGCCTTACCCAAAATCAATGCTCATGGTATCATTTTGTTGGAAAAAGAATGTTCTACCCAATCGAACAAAAAACAATGACATTTGGTCGATGGTGTTGATGAAATTAACGATCGTAGGTGTTGCATCCTTTCTGGGCCACCCTGTATAGAGACCAGGGCGGTTCGCAGTGATTTGACGATTCTGGAATCATTGTACATACTAGTATAATAACTGTCTAGCCCAACGCTTCATTGTAAGTGTAGCATATATACGTTAAATTATTAAATAGCTGATCTCCAGCACCAACTTCGTCAGTCAATAACCTATCTATATTCATTCTAGAGATCAGTGACATGACCCTCTCGATGAGCTGAGCTGAGGAAAACAAACACGGGTCCCACTCTTTCCTTCCCGATCGTTTCTTACGACGATGGCATGTCTCGCGATCACACGTGCTACGGGAGTCTGGGGAAATTTACTTTAAAAACATATTTCATCGTACTGAGCATAATGACTATGCTAAGTACGATTAACTATTCCAACAAAGGGCAAGGGGGGGGGGGGGGGGGTAGAGGAAGACTGTCCCCGTTGCACTCTAGTGAGAGTAATGGTTGTTATAAGAAAACGGATCACCATCAGCGTTTTTGTAACTGTCACAAGACACATTTTTGGTAAACACACTTCTTTTTTAACCCATTGCCTGCGGGAAAATATCTGGGTTCTGTTTCAACTCGAGATGGAACGCAAAATATTGTAGGTAACAGGTTCTTGAAAGCATGCGTCGCCGTAAAAAAAAAATGACAGACATGCCCTGGATTTTCGATATTGGTGTTGACACCAAGTACTGAATACACACACGCCAATCACGTTGAGCACCGTCAAGCATCGACTAACAAACACGAGCTGCCGCTCTTGCCTTCCAAGTGGCGTAGATAAAGTGGGACGAGGGGGTAAACATCCCCCTTCCATGTGTCGGAATTCCTGCCCCCTTACTGCCCCCCCCCCCCCCCCTTGTGGAAATGCTTACACCTATTCACTGCCATTCTCTGTCCTCTTCTCCCCCTCTGTGTGGGAAAATATGGCGGATGAAGAAAACAATTGTATTTCTTTTTAATTTGTAAAAGTTACATTAATGTTAGACAACAAATGGCAACATACACTTCGGCTGTGAAATGCAGTGAAGTAGCCGTGGTGTATGTACGTATGTAATAGTCTTGTTATACATAAGCTTTGATGAATATGATATTT
>JBAMJV010002480.1:40000-225795 GCA_037951105.1 Echinarachnius parma
ACAAACACTAACAAAACGAGAAAAAAAAGGTTTTCTGTATTACCTGTAAATGCACGGAGCTACTAGCGAAGTGGTCTATAGTTTAGACCTTGTTGTTTCATCCCCTAATCAACTGAGTCATCTCCTCATCCCCTAGTAGCCTCTCATCCCCTCATCCTCCTCATTACGCTTGTAGCCTCACTCGGGCATAGCGCAGTGAACGACGGTCTAACATGATCATAAACATACCCATGATTGTTTTCAAGGGGATGTGTTTTAGCTTCATTCAGTGGCGTAGTCATGGTAGTTGGGGTGTGTTTGAACACCTAAAACAGTCACTTTGTCGCTCAAGGGTGGTGTTTGAACACCCCTCGCCTATGAACGTGATTGTGATGTTTTGTTGAAATAGTGATTAGATAGAGAAATAACCAACAACTATTTAAATACATATTTTGTAACTTTTTGAAAAGAGGAAGCAATTTTTTTGAATTTTTAACGGCTGGTTCAAAATTCTCTAATAAACCTGGGGCCCCAGCTTTATTACAAATTGTTATATTTATGGATATTTCAGCCGTCTCTGAACCGATTTTGATCAAACAAAGATGATTTTATTATTTAAATATTATGCTCTTTCAAATTTTACACTCAGTTTTTCATTACCTCACAAAAACAATAATAAGTCTAGCGCCCTCTCTACCAAAACTCAACTATCCCTTTAACAAGTTACCAGTAATATTATGTCCTCGGACTAAAAGGTTAAAAAGGACAGTATAATACTGGAGGCATGTTAAACCATGTCATTGGAATGTCAAGCGTCCCATTGTCTGGATGTCTAATGACAAGAAACAATCAGAAGTGGTGCATGACAACCAACAATGTGCTTGTTAAATCCACTTGTTAAACTGGTCAAACTGGTTACTGGGAATTTCTGTCATTTTTAGTCTAGCCTAAGTTCATAAATTTAGTAGAATACTGGCCCATGTTTTGTATTATTATTGTCGAATGATAAGGGACACCTGCCCCCACCCTCCCACTCGTTGCTACGTCACTGAGTAGACATCTGGCCTAGGGCTTTTGAAATCGAGACAGGTGCCACCAATATGCGACCGAAGACGCAGAAAGGACATTGGCTTTAATCATGCATCATGTTTGTGTGAAGTTTAGCCTATGTTGAGTTTCTTGCCATGGTGTATACGTCCAAGTAAAGTCGAACGTGTGTAGTGACCAGCTAAAGGGAAACAAGAAAGGCAGCCGCTGTAGACATGTGACCTCTATAGACAGGTTCTGTGACATCCAGTCATCCAGTATAATGGTACCTGTTTATAGAGGTGGCAAACAAAACAATCTGGGGTGTATTCTGAAAACGATTTTAAGTTAAAATGTATTGTATCTACGTCATATCTACGTCACAAAAATATATTTTTAGCAAAATGGTATTCATTAAGTACAGTTCGATATTTTAGTGAAGATATGACGTAAATACAATACATTGTAATCTTAAATCGTTTTCAGAATGCACCCCCTGTTTTTTTTCCCTGCATGGGATCACTTTTGGTGGGCACTATGATATAGGCGGGTCGGCTGCTAGAGAAAAGTGACCACTAAGACAGGTTTGACTGTAATTTGTTTCAAAATGAGTTTTAAAGGGATCTGGTAACATTGTCTAAATCCTCAAAACTTACTTGGAACTCTAGCGGTTCTCTCATACCTTGTTGTATTCATATTAACAATAGAAACATATATATGACAGGTTTCGGTTTTTCGAATTTCCCTTTCGTTAAAAAGATATTCACGATTGATATATTCAGTTATCGAAATATCCACTGAATAGTCGTAACCGAGTACAAAGTCAGTGCAATAAGTTAGTGAATATTACTTTGCATTTTCGCACATTACTCGGCCATTTAACGCGAATTTTTCACAGATTACTCAGTGGGAATATCAGATCACAACAATCATATTGTATCAACCATTCATCACTTTCTGCACATGTCAAAAAAAGTTACTAGGTCCCTTTAAACACATGTTTATAATTATATTTGTAAACGGTTTATTCTGTTCAAGAGGGTGGTTTATTCGTTTTAATATCCCCCTGAACCATTTTCTCGCAAATATACGCCATTAATGATGTATAATTATAGTGTGTCAATGTAAATGTTTAGTTGTGTATGTACAGTAATTTACATAACGGGTTTCGTTCAACAGCAAAACCCAGTAAACCCATTTTGATGTTCATAACGTCGAGACTTAAATTTGTACTTAGTTGTGTAGATTGCTCAAGGAATTACTTACGATTTGTTTGGCGTTACAATGAGATTTGACATTCCAAAATTGAAATGGCGACAAGAATTCATTGCAACATTATTACAGTGCGCCTTTGTGGGCCTCGCGTCAGTAATGCTACAGTCACAAATGGTCCGATTTGGGCTACGGCGCCCGTACGATGCCACTTTTAGGTGAAATCTTGCGGGAATCTTGCGGCGCCCGCACGGGTGCCGTGGCTATCGTACGGTCGCCGTTGCATTTTTCCTCGCCGTACGATGTCAACAATTTGTTTAACGCGGAGTTAAAACCAAAAATGTATCGTACGAGTTTGTACTTGCCGTAAGCCCGTAGACACAGCGTAGAGAGCATCGCACGGGCACCACAAGGGCATCGCACGGGCACAGCACGGACATCGCAGCCTTTTTTTCGAATATCGTACGATTTTGAGACAGAAAATTTGGCCACTCAAATCGTACGGGTACCGTGGAGTCACCGTAAGGCGCACTTAGTTTGTGTTCACGGGGCCGTGCGATTTATGTTTTATTTTAAGACAAAAGTCTTGCCAGAAACTGGACTTATGTGAAATTTCATCGACATATGGTATGATATTTGACGCTATTTGACCACTCTTGAAATTGAACTGCCGTATTTATTGTTGAGCCAGTCCCATTCCTTCATGTTGATGTTAGTATAGCACCAGCCAAGTAGTATACTGTGTGACATAGCGGTTACCGTCTACGCTACGCTTCGTGTGCTATACGCTTCGTGTGCACCAGACCAGTGCACTGCATGACTTTTTAATCTCGACAAGCTCTGCTTTTATTTATATTTTAACTGAACATTCTTGCCATATTTATCTTCATCTTCGACTTCACCATGCCTACTACCAGAAATAAGGGTGCAACACAGAGTCAAGTATTGCCAACCCTGCCTCTGCAGGCTCAACCACCTGTCACATCTGACGTGCCTGATGATGTAGCTCGAGATCAGACCTCTCAGGCTCAGCAGCCTCTACAGTCACCGGCCTCTCTAGTAACGCAAGTCATGCAAGATCTGTTCTTAAATCCTGTTTTTCAAGAACAAATTCAAGAGATGGTCAAATCCATGGTCAAGAAGATAGTCGACGCAACCTATCATCAACTTCAGGAATGCACCGAGCAGAACCGGGGTGCTATTCATGACCTTGCAGTCAAGACGGATAAGCAACAGAAGGAACTGAAGATCTTGCACAAGCAGATGGAGACACAGCAGGGACAGCTCGAGACCCTGAGAAGGAGCAACAACGATCTCGAGCAGTATTCACGGCGCAACTGTTTGAGAATTTTCGGTGTGGAGGAGCAGCGAAACGAGGATCCTGATCAGCTCTCAATTGACGTTTGTAAGAACCGGCTTCAGCTGAACGTCTCACCTGCTGACATCGAGCGCTGCCACCGGGTTGGGAAGGTGACACCAGGGAAGCATCGCGCGCTGATTGTTAAGTTCTGCAGCTATCGTGTTCGGAAGGAGGTCATCAAATCGCGCAGAAAGCTTAAGGGTACCGGCATATCGATCCAGGAAGACCTTACTGCCAAGAACCAAGCACTCTATCACAAGGTCTATACAAGCCCCAAAGCCATCAGTGCTTGGACTAGTGATGGAAGGATTTTGGCCCAAGTGAAAGCGACGGGAGGAAAGACTAGTACAATTGTAATCTCCTCTGAAGCCGATCTTGCCCGCCTGAAATGATGACTTTCAGTACAAACATTCATGTCGCACATGTTTGCTTCGTCTTTCTTGCCTTGCCTTTTTTTTAGTATCATCTGATCATACTTTCTAGTATAGCTGTTTCTGGCAAGCAATGCATTCATTCTTCTTTTATTGATAGTTTGAACTGTAAATTTATATTTTTCTCTTTTTTAAAATTAATTTAAGATCACTTTTTAATTACATAATCTTTTCTTTTAGTATTTTTAAAACTAATTTGTATGCATCTTAATATTATTTTTTTTTTGTTCGATTCTATTGTTGTTTTAATTGCTTTATATTGTTTACATTGTAATATTGTATCTTTTTCAATGATTTCTTTTTCTTATACTGTCTGTTGCAATCTTATTTATACATGCTCTTTCCATATGTATACGCTGCTTTCTTTGCATAATGTATTTTTATATTTTATATCCATATATTTATGGGGCCTTTATATGTCCCTTGCCACTGCCGTGTATGAACTACTTGCCTTAGATTATTATCTATCATTTGTTTTTGATAATTTTTAATTAGTTATGAGTTTTATTTTTGATAGTGATAATATAGAAGTAGATAGAGATAATATATTGCCGAATGAAATTGAAAATGATGCTATGTATGTTACACCCGACGATTTTTCAAGTTTATCCTCCAATACAACTTTCAGTAATTCACTCTCTGTCTTACATATAAATTGCCGTAGTTTACCTAAACATTACGACGATGTACAAAGTTTATTGTTATCCTTAAATTATTCTATTGATGTTTTAGCTCTAAGTGAAACATGGCTTGATGGTAATGTTATAAATGATATTTGTTTTACAGGATATAATATGGAGAATAATGCTCGAAAAGATAGAAAAGGTGGAGGTGTTTCAATTGCAATTAAAAATCACTTAAAATATATTATGCGTAATGATATTTCCGCATTTAATAATTCCTGTGAAAATATTTTTATTGAAATTTTAAAACCAGGGAAAAATATTGTTGTAGGAGCTTTTTATAGACCACCAGATCAATCAAAGGCAAATTTTATTGATGCCATGAGGCAAATTTTATGTAATCTTCATAAGGAAAAAAAGGAATGTATACTTCTTGGGGATTTTAATATTGACTTGATGAAACTTGATGTGCAATACTCCTGTAATGAATTTTTAGAACTATTTTATTCATTTTCTTTTTATCCACTGATAACAAAACCAACTAGAATCACAGATACCTCAGCCACTTTGATTGATACTGTTTTTACAAATAGTTCTTGCAATATTCTTTCTGGCATAATAACATGTGAGATCTCTGATCATTTACCAGTTTTTGCATTATTTGATTTTAAAGGTATTTCTAAAGAAGATCCTGTAATTTACAAACATGAGATTAATGATACAAATATAAAGCATTTTTCAGATGTTTTGCATGGTATTGATTTTGATCGCGCTTTGGATACTTTAAATGGTGATCCTAATTTTAAGTACACAAAATTTATGAAGATCTTTTCTGATGCATATAATCGTTGTTTCCCTATCAAAAGAGTCAAAATCAAAAAACGACATCAACCTTGGTTTACAAAAAAGTTGAAAAAAATGTGTTCTAAGAAAAATTGCTTATATAAGAAATACGTTAAAAATAAAACCGATAAAAGAAAAGAACGATATACTAAATTTCGGAATGGGTATACAAAAGAAATTCGGGCAGCAAAAAAACAATACTATTTATTAAAATGTCAAACATTTAAGGGAAATATAAATAAAACATGGAAAATTATTAATCAGCTTTTGCAGAAAAGAAAAAAAAGCATGGATTCCTCTGTTTTTAATAGTGATGGTTCACTTATTTCTGACCCCCAACAAATTGCTGAAGGTTTTAATAATTACTTTAAAGATATTGGACAAAATATAGCAAATAGTAATGTTCATGCAAACACTCATTTTTCTTCATTTTTGTACCAAAATAATCCTCACACTGCTTATTTTACACCTATTACTGAAAAGGAAATAATTGAATATACTTTGTCATTTAAGAATGGTAAAGCCCCTGGTTTTGACTCTGTTGATATTTCTGTAGTCAAGAAAATTATTCATCTGATATGTAAACCCCTGTGCAAGATTTTTAATTTGTGTCTTGAACATGGTATTGTCCCTACTGACTTGAAATTGGCTAAAGTTATTCCTATATATAAAAAGGGTCCTAAAGATATTTTTTCAAACTACAGGCCAATTTCTTTACTTCCATTATTTTCTAAAATTTTTGAAAAATGCATTTATTTTCGCCTTTTGAATTTCTTGGATAAACATAACATTTTATCTCCTAAACAGTTTGGCTTTAGAGCAAATCACTCAACTTCACATGCCCTTTTAAATTTTTTAATTCATGTCTCAAAAGCAATTGAAAATAATGAGATTATTGTTGGTATTTTTCTGGACTTTCAAAAGGCGTTCGATTCCATCAGTCATGATATACTTCTTTCGAAACTGAATCATTATGGTATACGTGGTATTACACTAGCCTTATTTCAAAGTTATTTGAGTGATCGCAAACAATTTACTGTTTTTAATCTGCATAATTCTTGCCAACAATCAGTCTGTTGTGGCGTACCACAGGGATCGATTTTAGGTCCGCTTTTATTTTTAATATATATTAATGACTTACATACAGTATCCCCTTATTTGAATTTTTTATTATTTGCAGATGACACAAACATTTTTTATAAACATAAAAATGCTGATTCCTTGACTCAGATTTTAAATGTTGAATTGAAAAAAGTTAATGAATGGATAAAAGCAAACAAATTGCAACTGAATTATGATAAAACTCACATTATGGTATTTAATGCAGGTGGGTATATATGAATAAAATTCAAATATGTATAAATGAAAATATAATAAAGCATGTCGACACAACTAAGTTTTTAGGTGTTACTATTGATAGAGATTTAAAGTGGAAAAATCATGTGTACGATATTTTACGTAAAACTTGTAAGATGATAGGAGTCATGAGTAAATTGAAAGATACTTTACCACAGAATGTTCTATTGTTATTATATAATTCTATGATATTACCCTACTTGTCTTATTGTAATATTATATGGGGATCCTGCAATAAATATTTACTTGATCGTATTTTACTCTTGCAGAAAAGGGCAGTTCGTATTATTTGTCATAAGCCATTTCTAAGCCACTCACGACCGCTATTTTTAATGTTAAACATTTTACCCATTAATTTATTGTATGAATTCCAGTTGTGTGTGTTTATGTACTCATTTTATAATAATTTATTACCAAAATCATTTAGCAATACCTTTCAATCTAATAGTGATGTTCACCACTACAATACTAGAACTGCTTCAGATATTCGTGCAATATATGGACGTAAATCCTTCTCAAACTCTATATTTTTATGCAAAGGTCCGTTATCATGGAATAGACTACCTATTGAAATTAAGCAGTGTAAAACCCTAAGCAACTTTAAAAGAAAGCTCAAATTATACTTAATGCTACAAATTTAGATGCAACACAACTTTTTTTTTCTTTTTACTTTTCTCTCTTTCTTGTCTTAATAAATTTTAGTAATTTTTAGTAATTCAATTTTTAATTTTAATTTTTGTTGTTGTATGTATAGCTTTTATTTGCTTGCCCTGAGGATTGTCTATTTATAAGTTCTTTGTAACTTCCAGACAATCCTTCCACTCTTCATATCTGTTCTTTTTTCTTTTTTATCCTGTGTTTATGTATTGTAATGTTATTTTGTATTATTGTATACTTGTACAAATGTATGCTATTGTTTTTATGAAAGTGGAAATAAAATTCAATTCAATTCAAAAAATCGTACGGGGCCCGGAGAATATGTGACTGCTACTCTAAAATACCACAGACATCGTACGATATCACGATTTCCCAAAATCGTAGAAAATCCGCTGTAGGGAGAAAAATCGTACGGCGCCCGGACCATTTGTGACTGTAGCATAAGATCGTATGTCGATTGGTCTTAAAAATGTGTGTGCCGAATTATGTTCGTATCTGACGTGTCTTTGCGGTATTTCCCCTTTTTGTTACCGTAGTCGTGATTTTTTTCTTCAATTCGTCCTCTAAATGCAGTCTAATTTTGTTTTACTACGTGACATTACAACATAAATCGGTTTAAATCGCAGTAGATGAAACAAAAGTATAAGTAATTTGTCGGCATCTTTAACATCAATTTGCTGGAATGCTTAAGGGAAATTAATTCCACCTTGGGGTTGGTGAATTATTCAAACATTTTCTTTGCATTTCCTAAAAATATAGCTCTAAGCGATTTGTTTCATTTTGTTTTCCTGTCTCAACATCGTGTCTTTGAAAGTACGTACTGAACATCTCAACTTAAATTAGATGTCATGGCCATCAATAATGTGTAATATTGTTGGGGGTTGTTGCGGAGTCGGCAAGATTTTTGCGAGGGTGATTCTGCCCGGATTTGAGATGACTTTTATCCGAATAGTCCCGATTTACAAAACCTCCCTGCACTATCCTCATCCTACATTATCATACTATAGGGGCCAAGCGCGACGCCGTGTGTGGGCGCATATGATCCCGTGTACAGTAATCGCTTGCGCTCTGAGTCTTTTCGATATGCGTGACTGACTCATCGATCGAGATGTATAGCGCAACGCCACATACATTGGAGATATAGACTGCACTGGTGTTGCTACGGGAGGGGGGGGGGGGCACTAGGTGGGGGCACATGCCCCCAATAGTTTGACATAATCAACCAAACAAATGCAAAATAAAGAAATACATAATAATGTGCCCCTCGTTGGCAATCTTTTTTTTTTTCTCGCGGGGAGGGGGTGATTCGCTTTAATAACACCCTTTGTCATGCACGCTTCATCATTAATGAAAACCTTGAAAGAAACTATCCCCAAGAAGAAATAATCATACACCGTTTTGTTTTCTCTAACTTACTAAAAAAATTAACTAGTTAAGAGAAAGACTGGAAGATATACTCGTTAAAAAGTAATAATCACAATGTTTGTTGTTTTACTCGTAAAAGGGATATTAGAAGTATGTCTACAACGATGGCAGTAAAATGCGAGTGGCGACATTAAAGGGATCTAGTAACTTTGTTGACATGTGCAAAAAGTGACGAAGGGTTGATGCAATGTATATTGTTGTTATCTCATATGTCCACAGGGTATTGTGTGAAAATTTCAAGTCAAATGGACATTGCATGGCCAAGTAATGAGCGAAAATGCAAAGTGATATTCACTGACTCACTGCACTCACTTTGTACACGATAAGAAAAACTCCGGGGCAGTTTTTCTTATCTGAATACTTCAATCGTACATATCTTTGTAACGAAAGGGAAATTTGAAAAACCGAAACCTGTCCCATGATTTTATTGGTAATAAGAATACAACAAGGTATGATGGAACCGCTAGAATTAAAATGTTATTTTGAGGATTTGGACAATGTTACTAAGTCCCTTTAATCGTCTTGAAAAACACAACGAAATACTATAATATAATAGGAAGAGCTTAATTCCAAAAGGCGCTAAATACACAATTTCAACTTTGGAGAAAAGCAGATTTTTTTTGTCCAACTTTGTAAACATGCCTATATATGGGAAAATGAAAATGGAACGTTCCATATTTGTATTTTTATTGTGTAATTTGTCCTAAAATTGTGACTTGCTATGTAGCTTATTTAAACATTGATATTGTTAACTCAATTTGTACTGAAAGTGGATTTAGCGTCTTTTGTAACTAAGCTCTTCATATAAGGAATAAACTCCTTAAAAGGATTTATGTTGACATATATACCGTACGTAAAAACTAACAAAGAGTTTCTAACAATTGTATTTATATGATCGGATACGTCCAGTGAGAGATGCGTGAACGTTTCATGTTAAATGAATGTTATATGGCCCCAAAATGAGAGAAAATGCAACGTGAGTTGTAGTCCGAAAAATCAGCCAATGTTTCGAGGGTTCTTTGACGATTTTTTGTTCTCACCCGTTTGGGGGGGGGGGGGGGGGTGGATAGTATGACGTCATAATATGAAAGGACCCCATAACGAGGTGGAATTTTCTGTATACGTGAGTTGTTGCTAACTCGTTGCCATAAGTTTGTATACAGAGTTGAAATGATCCCAGTAATCTTTTCAAATTAAATCATTATTAATATCCAATGACCAAGAGAACATTTGACAAATCATAGCTGTTTTCATACTTCTGTATAATGTAAGAGGATCCAATCAGGAATGAATGAACTACCAGAGATGCAAGTGTGTTTTGGTTGATACGGACAATGTTACAGTTCCTTTAAAGGGACTTAGTAACATTGTCCAAATCCTCATACATCCAATTGGAATTCTAACGGTTCCCTCATACATTGTTGTATTCGTATTAACAATAAAAGCATGGGACAGGTATCGGTTTTTCAAATTTCCCTTTCGTTAAAAAGATATTTACGATTGAAGTGTTCAGATGTTGAATTATCCACTGGACCGCGAAAACCGTGTACAAAGTGAGTGCAATGAATTAGTGAATATCACTTTGTATTTTTGCTCATTACTCGGCCATATAACGTCCATTTAACTTGAAACGTTCACACAACACTCAGTGGACATAATACAGTATATCAACCACTCATCACTTTTTGCACAATGTCAACAAAGTTACTAGATCCCTTTAATAAATTAATGCAATAAGTCTCTATAAAAAATGTTTTTAAAAAGAAAACCGCCTCGGTAGTATATTGAGCAAAAACACGACAGAGACACGATTCTGACCGCGTAATTAATTGCTCATCCCAAGGGTGTTGGTATATAATATAATATACTCGATTTATATAGCGCCTAATATGATTGATAATCATCTCTAAGCGCTTTACAATGATATTATATTACCCCCGGTCATAGGATACAATGCAAACCAGCACACATTGTGTGCACCATCTCCACTCCCTGGGGAGCATTCCTTCCAAGCGGCTCATGGGCATTGAGAAGATCCTTCATGTATAGGTTTTCGCCTCCTATCGGGTCCCCAATTATACACCTGGGTAGAGAGCAGCAATTGTGGATAAATTGTCTTGCTGAAGGACAAACGCAGTGGGCAGGGTTCGAACTCGGTATCTCATGATCGGAAAGCGCGGGCTCTACCGATCTTGCCACACCACATCCATATATAGAGGTCTCTAACATATTTCCAAAAATATTCAATTCTTGTCTTGTTGTTAAAAAATTTTCTGTTGATAGTTGTCAGTATTCAGATGACAAGTCGCGCTTATAGCAAAAAAAACACGGTGTAATAAATTGCGTACCCTATGGAAGTGTCTCAAATAAATACAACTAATGATTCACTTTTCGTAAAATGTTGTACATAACATTGTTATATAGTATAGTTGTTCGCAACTTCGCATCATATCTAAACCAAAGAATCATGTAACATATTAGGTACCCCAAAATCCCAATTTAAAGATGACCAATTTCGCGAAAATTAATAAATAATAATTTCATCTTGCGAAAAGCGTAGTTGACATTTGATAATTCGATGACGGTTTACGAGTATTCGTCGTAATTTCGCACAAATGTAGAAATAAAACCAAACAATGAAGAAATCAAATAAAAGCCCGCATTATATCATCCATATATGTTCAAACACATTTATAAAAGGTTTTGTTTTTTTTTTGCTGAAAGAAGGAAGAAAAGAAAGGCGAACTATCGGGCGAATGTCCTCCTAGTTCACACTTCCGAATATTGTTCCGATTTACGTGGGTATTTTGATATGTTGTATGCGTGCGCGCTAAATGTCAATGGGGCCTTAATATCCTTGCTATATCCCGGGTTTTGCTATTATCATTGCAAATTGCTATCGGCTCTGCCCATTAATTCGACAAAAATACAGTGCATCTTGTAAAAAGAACTCGCACCTCGTGTAGAACATTTCAAATTCCAGTGACACTTTCCACCCTATAAATATGACTGTATGTGTACACACGCATACACGTTCCCATATGCATAATAGCCGTCTCCCGCAGTGCAGTCATGCAAGTCATGTGTGTGTGTGTGTGTGTGTGTGAGTGTGTGCGTGTGTGTGCGTGCGTGTGTGTGTGTGTGTGTGTGTGTGTGTGTGTGAGTGTGTGTGTGTGTGTGTGTATGTATAGGTATATGTGTATGCTTATATGCGTGTGTGTGCGTGTGTGTGTGTGTGGTGCGTGTGTGCGTGTGGTTTGTGTTAGTTAGTTCTTCCTTACGAGACAACCGGTCCTGTGTCTTTGGGTAAAACTATTATTGTAAATGTATAACTATGTATTATATTATGTAGAAAATGTTTTTGCATTTAACCATGTAACTAGATAGCAGAGGGTGACTGTTCTCGTTTTCTCCGTAATCGGGAAGTGTTTTCAACCTCAGACGGAAACTGTGCCAACACAAGTTGGCAGATTGAGAGCTTTAACATAATACGAGTTCACCCGACGAAGTAAATTCGATTACGTTTCGACACTCTGCTATCCCAATCGATTATGAAACCCGATGGGTAATGGGTATCCACGGGTATGGATGGGCTAGTTTAACGTGATTTAGGGGGATATCCCGAGAAAAGAGAATTGTATACGTCCACAGACAGTCATCCTCAAACGCTCACACACACACACACACACACACTTAAAATACACGCACACACGCACGCCCACACACACACTTAAAATATACGCATACACGCACGTCCACACACAAATAGTGCGCGCACACACACACACACACACGCGCGCACACACGCACGCCCAAACACAGACAGGTGCACGAACACACAGCCAAAACACTCACATAGTATCAAGCAAACACACACTCACATACACACGCAAACGGACGCACACACGCACACACAATCAAATTATACACTTGGCCATAAACACACACACATATTCTGGGCAAATTATGATGAGACAAAACCGCCACCAACGACAACAGTAGCGCAATTTTGCTTTACACACATCTGCAAAGAAAGAATTTGTCAGATGTCGCCACAACTATTATTGATGGGAGTTTCTGAGTAAAATCTTCGCTTTTTAAAAAGTTCATATGTATAAGGCTAATACACAAAAGTCAGAATTTTGCAAGTTAGGTTAGGCTGGTAGGTTTATTGCCGTAGTTTATTAAGTGATATTTAAAAACATTTTTCGTTATTATAATTGACATAATTAATATCTATGGAACAGGAGGGACATCAAAATACATGTTGCGTTTGTCTTAATGTAAGACGACACACAAACAAAAACTCTTTCAATGTATTAGTTTACCCAAGGGGAAAGTGGAAAACAGAAATGTTATTCCGTAAAACCCCTACAGTGTATTTGATTGACAAAAATAAATATCTTGTAGATAAATGAATGACTTGAATATGTAGAATGGTCATCTAGCGATATTAGACGTTGATTTAAATGGTATTCTGATAATGTCAAAACGAATAAAAAAGAACCAAGCGTAAATTGCAATATTTTGTACAAACATTTTGGTTCTCTTGAGCAACATCGACTTTGCTGTCCCCAAATGTCTACATTAAAAAAATTAACATGCTTTCTTTGTTTGGTTTAATTATGTAAAAGCAATGAAGTTAATTAATTTATTTCAGTATCTCACTTTTCCTTGAATATGTGTCAGAAGGACGATTTACCAACTAGGGTGTTATGTAACTCAGTTGGCAGAATCCAAAGGTTCAAGTCCAAAAAGAGTAAGATATTTTGTTTAAATTGATTACTTCAATTTATCTAGGCAGTTTCCCCGTTTCTTGTGATCATGCAATTAAAATATTCAAATACATACATACATGTATTAAAAACGGTAATTTCCAACTAAGATAAATTTATTTAAGAGTTAGACTTGGGAAACAACTGAAATAGCAATATAGTAAAATATTTAAATACATACATACATGTATTAAAAACGGTAATTTCCAACCTAAGACAAGTTTATTTAAGAGTTAGACTTGGGAAACAACTGAACTAGCATTATTGTAATAATTTAATATGTAATGTACATTTCTCACATATGATAAAAAGCTTGATAATAAGAAATGAACTTGACGTTAGAATGATGTACAGTTTTATATAATATCCTAATATGAAACAACATAATATAGGAAAGCTGTAAACTACTTATCCTGTAAACAACATGCGCTTTATAAGGAGCCACCATTATTATTATTATAGGAAAGCTGTAAACGACTTGTGTATTACCTCAACCTTAAGTCCAAAATGAGCCAAATATTGTATTTATATTAGTTCATCTATTAATCAAGTCAGTGTCCTTAATGTGTATGGTGTACATGCACTTAAAAATATTGGTAATAATTTATATATACATTCAAGTATTAAAAACGATAATTTCCAACATAAGACAAGTTTGGAAACTATACTGAAATATCACTATTGTAATAATTTATATAATGTACATTTCTCATATATTATAAAAAGGCTTGATAATTATAAAAATAACTTGACGTTAGAATGATGTACATTTTGATATAATTATCCTAATATGAAACAACATAATATTATGAAAGCTGTAAACTACTTATTTATTACCTGTAAACAACATAATTTTGGAAAGCTGTAAACAACTTATTTATTACCCGTAAACAACATAATATATGAAAATTGTACACTACTTATTTATTACCACGATCATCAAAATAGAGCATTTGATGCTTGCACCGTTTCCAATGAATGAGGAGCACCCATTGAAATACTAACGTAGTGGTGTATTTTAATGGGAGCACCCCTTCCGGCTCCATGTAAAAATGTCAGTGGAAAAAATGCCAGAGGGAGTTTAGTTCCAAAAGGCGCTAAATCCACTTTCTATAAACTAAAAAAATGAGTTAACGATATCAGTACATTGATATTATACGTAGCTATCTTTGAATTCAGATTTTAGGACAGATTAGACAATCGAAATCAAATTATAGAACGTTGCATTTTCATTTTCCCATACACATGTGTACAAAGTTGGACAAAGTAACCGGTTGTTCTCCAAAGTTGAAAAAGTGGATTTAGCGCCTTTTGGAATTAAGCTCTTTAAATAATGCCACCAGCATTTTAACCTCTGGCATTGTTAAATTGTCACTTACATTTTTACCACTGGCATTTTTACCTCTGGCATTTTTACCTCTGGCATTTTTTTCCACCGGCATTTTTACCTCTGATATTATTTCCTCTTGCATTTTTACCACTGGCAATTTTACCCGACACCCCACTTTCATGGTGCTTTGTTGTCGTTTGAGTTGATTATTCCGTAAAGACTTTCAAATTCCGTCTCACCGGTGGACGTTTATACCCAATCGTAGAGAGCTGAACTGCGGATAAAATGTCTACTATAGGTTTTCCAGGTCAAATGTCCGTCGAGTGAAGGAAAGTGTCACATAGGTAATTTAAATGTCCATGTATATTTTTAAATGTCCACATTTGATTGTGGAGATCCATATAGGGATTTAAAATTTCCATGTAGGTACGAAGTGTCCATATTTGCATTTTTGAAGTCCGATAAGGGAAACCAAATATCCATATAGTGAACCAAATGTCCGTGTAGAGAGCCTTCTATCCGAATAGGGAAAACAAATGTCACATAGTGATATCAACTGTCCACAGTTTAAAACAATATGCTTTATTAATCATACATTATTTAAGCGAAATAAAAAAACGCACAAAATAGAAAGCAGACCTCGGGACAATTTCTCAAGGAAAGTCTCTCGTAATTCCACATACTTACGAGAGACTTAAGTCCAATGGCGGATCGGGGGGGGGGGGGCTGAATCGGCCGCCCCCCCCCCCCCCTTTTTGTGTACAACTGACATTTGAATTACCTATACGACATTTGATTTACCTGTTAACAACTTAATCATTCATTTTATGCATGAATAGGCAGCAATTTCTATTATGCGGACATTTAAATTCCCTATGGACGTCTTATTTTCCTATTGGGACATACGTTTTTGCAATGTGGACATTTGTTTTCCCTATTTCTATTGTGCGGATATTTGACTTCTCTATGGACACCTTATGTACCTATTCGGATGGTTATTTTGCTAAGAGGACATTTGATTTCTCCTTGGGACATTTCAATTACCTAAGCGACATTTGGTCTGACTCGGCGGACATTTGACCTGGAAAACCTATATAATAGCTGGATGAAAGATAATTAAAGCAACACAAAACAGTGGTTTCCAACTCAAGATAATTCGATTGAATCATTGAAAGGCTTTTCTTCGGATCGGTCTGTTTCCACCGCTAGACAGTCCTATTTCAAGAATCTACAGTGAAGATTTTGTTTGTCATGACATGACATTTCTCTGCCACCTGGGTCACCTCCGATCAACGTCCGTGCCCTCATACGCGGCAAAATGCGGTCAAACTAGGACGCTTCCGATGGGTGTAGGTAATTTAAAACTGTCCAACGCCACCTTACCTTTGTACGCACTGTCCTCGTCGTCAAATTATGCGGAACATTCGGGAACACTTGGTCGCTTCCGACGAGGATAGGCGATATGACTTTCACAGTTCCATTCTTTCAACAATACAACCACTTTACAAATGTCATTTGTTCCGTTTTACCTCCACACTGTCCAGTTATCGAGCGTCTTCGGCATAGGTTTCTTAAAGTTGTATCGAGAGGGCATCTCCCTGCAACCCTTGTACCACGCCGAGTCACCGATCAGCTTGATTTCCTCTCGCGTCCTCGTCCGCATATGGGGCAAGATGCGGCATAATGCGGTTCCTTTCGGTGGGTAGGGGATGACGACCTTCCCTTTCCGCCGCCACTCGTGGTAGCTCGCGTAGAGCTCGTCGTTCGCGTCCACCTTCCTCAAGTAGTCCGCCAGGTCACTGAGGCTTTCGAAGTCGCCAGCGTGGATGTATGAGTTGGGCGGAGCGACTCTCTCGTAATCGCGCTTCCTCGCGCCGATGACGACCGGAACGACGCCGGATTTGAGCGAGATGTCCCAAAACTTTTCGCTGATGTAGTCGTTGCATTCGGAGTTCGGTACGGCCAAGTAGAACTTGTAGCTGGCGAAGAGCCGGTTGCACTTGGTCGACCTCTGCGGAAGGCATTCCATGTGGCCACATTTCCCGTAGTCATCCAGGGGGATCAGTTCTTTTAAGCGCCGTACGAGCGGCATACGTGGCCAGAAGACGTCGCGACAGTTACTGGCTACCCACGAGATAAGTCCAGACGAGCGATTACGCTGCAAGACCTCGTTTGCCGCTACCATGGCCTGTTTCAAGGATGTGGAGTCCATCTTTAACCCGCTGAACGGTTGGTAGTACCCGAACGGTATATGGATATCTGCCTCCTGGTTATATGACATTAGCACGTGGTATTTGAGCTTGGCGACGTCTGTCGTCTCCGACCACAGTACGAGCCGATACGGCGGTTCGGTGCTGTAGTAGACCCACGTCTGACTCGGCTCTGGATCAACCTTCAACAGTTCCTGCAGGAGTGTGTTCCTGCGCCACTGTGGGCCATTCATGCCGAAGACGACCGCGTCCTTCCCTTCCATGTCCTCCAATTCCGAGCTTATGCTGAGAGTGATGTCGCATTGGTACCCCTCCGGCGTGCAACGGATTAATGAATCCCGTCTGACTGACGCCTTAAACGCCGTCAGTTCGGGACTATGGGTCAGCTGGTCAAAGTCCGAGTTAATGTGGACCGACTTCACGCATTTTTTGCCGGCAGAGTTGGATAATCTCCCCGTCAACGAGATATGTTTGTTAGCAGTGTGCTCGCCGGCAGAGTTGGATAATCTCCCCGTCAACGAGATATTTTTGTTAGCAGTGTGCTCGCTGTCCATCATGAGCGTCTCCTTCAGCCAGCCATCGACAAAATTAGACGAACTTTCCCGTGAACCGGCTTCCTCGTCACGACGTTTGTCATTATCCATTGGGGCATTAATACGAGACAAACCCTTGACGAAATTGGATGAACTTTCTTGTGAAGGGTCATCCTCGCCACTTCGGTCATCTTTATCCACAATGGGGGCTGTCGTTGGCCACCCCTTGACGAAATCTGATAAACTTTCTTGTGAATCGACGTCCTCGCTACTAGCTCTGCGATCGTCCACTTTGGGCATGGCCACAGACTTTGATGATTCAGTATCCTCATTGCTAGTTCTAATATTGTCTCTCCACGGTGCAGGCTTCTGTAGTCCATTTTGGACCGACCGCGACTGGTGCCTCACTTCGCCGAATTGAAATTTGCTCTGGCCATATTTCTTGACCATATTCTTCATATGGTGATGTGTGTCCCTTTCGGTCATGTGATATGAAGGTTGAAGGTTGGTCCAGGAGGCATTCATCAATATTAAGGTGATAGGAATGCCGGCGATCATCCCCAACACGAATCGCCGTTTATGGATGGCCTGTGGAGCATGTGGATAAGAAATAAAAATGGGAAACAAAGTTTTTAAAAATCGGGCTAACATGGCAGTTACTACTACTACCACCACTACCACTACCACTACCACTACCACTACTACTACTACCACCACTACTACTACTACTTCTACTACTATGACTACTACTACTACTACTACTACTACTACTACTACTACTACTACTACTACTACTACTACTACATTTGTACTACTACTACTACTACTACTAGTGACTACTACTACTACTTCTGCTACTACTACTACTACTACTACTACTACTACTACATGTACTACTACTACTACTACTACTACTTCTGCTACTACTACTACTACTACTACTACTACTACTACTACTACTACTACTACTACTACTACTACTACTACTACTACATGTACTACTACTACTACTACTACTACTACTACTACTACTACTAATAATAATAATATTACTAATGTTGTTGTTGTCGGTGCACTTTAATTACTGTAATACTATTTGTAGTAGAAAAGCAGTAGTAGTAGTAGTAGCATCAGTGTTGTAGTAGTAGTAGTACACTACTACAACTTATATTTCTACTACTACTAACATAAGTCATACTTACGAATCTTCATCAGTAAGGTGTTTTTTTTAATGAATGTTTTTACTTTCTGTATTGTATGTGTTTGCATGTAAACTATATACTTATCGGGCTTTGGTTAACCCTAAGAAGGTTTTATTTCGACACAATGTTTCATGGTGTACTATATGGGGCATCATTAAATAGAGCTGTAATGCATTTTATATCTTTCTCTTGTTTTTAGTTTGTATGTGTCGTTAAATTTGGTTGTAATATCACTGCTTTTGTCATCGGTTGATATTAGAAATGGAATAAACTACATGTATGAGTTTATCATGTATACTAAAAGGAAAATTATTGCCGGTACGAGTTATTATATGAAAGTTTGGTTAAATTAATTAAGCAAAAAATAGTTTATAGTGATTTTAATCATTTTATATAAACTGTTGATGCATTGACTGTTGTTGATAAATCCCAATTCTAAATTCAAATTGAAATTGTGGTTGATGAGTTTATTTTGAATTTACGTCGCAACAAAGGTTTTTTTTATGAGAAATCGAACAAAAGTGATCAGCGTTATTAACATTATAGGATGTACGATTTTTTTGTTTTGTTTACACATGAACGCCAAATTAAATCAAAGGATCTAGTAACATTGTCCAAATCCTCAAAATCCAGTTGGAATTCTAGCGGTTCCTTCATAACTTATTTTCAGTTGACTATTGGCAAAATGTCTTCAGTTCTTAATGATACCTCGTTATCACTCATTAATGTAGTAATATTAGTGCATCTACTTTAAACTTTCTTCCTAAAAGGGATTAGTTACATTGTCCAAATCCACAAAACTTCCTTAGAACTCTAGTAGTTCTCCCATATCTTGTTGTATTCGTATTATTAATAGAAGCCACCCCTAGCTGGCACGAGGCATGGAACAGGTTTTGGCTTTTCGAGTTTCCCTTTCGTTAACAAGATATTTAAGATTGAATATTCGGATTTATAATTATCCACTGGAAAGTTATCATTGTTATAACTGTGTACAAAGTCAGTGCAATGAGTAAAACGAATATCATTTTGCACTTTCGCTCATTACTCGGCCATATACGATCCATTTAACGTGACATTTTCACGAATTACTTATCGGACCTTTCAAATCACAATAACTGATCACATTTTATCAATCCATTCATCACCTTTTGCACATGTCGACAAATTTACTAGATCCCTTTTTAATATTCATAATTATGGACGATACACGTTAGAAAGCGCAAAATGACCTACCAATTATGAAAACGAATGCATCGACCAAACTGACCAAATAAGTATAGGAAGTAGAAAATAAGAATAAGTAACAAAATGTAATCTGTAACTCACCAAACTTACCCGATATCTTGCCATAATGTTCAGTGTTTGAGAAGGCTCCATAAAAAAAACACCAGCAGAACGGTAGATAAATGTAAAGCCAGGGCCTAGCTATAATATATTCTACATTCTTTCATCCATCTTCAAACAGAGTAGGCATATACAGAAGCTATACAGAAACTTGTACAAATATGATGTATATATGTGTTCCCAGTATTATCAGTACAATACGCGACGTGTATACATTTACATGTGCAGTGAGAGAAGACTGAAGTATCATTCCTTTCACGGAAAGTTACCTTTTCAAAGTCATTCGAGAGTATCGACTCTATTGTCCTGCGTTGCGTTAGTCAACTGATTTAAAGCGATGCGGAAAGAAATTATTCGATAGGACTGGAATTGAATTGAAACCGCTACATCGTACGCTTGAATGATCATGAAGCACGTCGAAGGAGGTGCTGTTGTTGTTTCTGTTACAGAGACTGGTTGAAGAAATCTGAGCCCACATTCATGCATCTGGTGGCGGCTGGTTCAGCTTCACAAATGCCACCTCATTGCCCTTCAAGTCTTCTAGTTCGGTGGTGCGCACGGAGTCCCTTTCAGAGTCGCAATACGATTACGTAATGCGTCTGGGTGTGTCACTGGGGACTGGAGGTGGTGACGTCGCACTACAATGGGGTTGGGGAGAGTGTTGTTTGAGTAGGGGGATTTACCGCTGAAAGGGGGACATCATGTTCATTGGGACTTACTATTATTATTTTATTATCGACTTATATAGGCCCCAAGCATTGATTTGTACGCGCCACCCCAATATAGATTAGTTAGCACACGCTACGCCACCCCACTGCCCACGGTTAGGGAAAGCAAGACCATTTTATACTATGATGAACATGATATTGGTATTTGATTTTATACTTATTCAAATCTGCGCAATTAACATTTTTGTTAAAGAAACGAAAAAGAAGACATGTGCAATTTATATGTTGCCTCGCATCCCTTGCATATACAATTAATCGTTCTATGTGTATGTATGTCAGATAATTTCCATGGACTTGTATTATGATCTATAAAAAATGAACACATATAACTGCCCTAACTAGAGTGTCAAAGTGTTCCACCACCATCGTTTAAATATCACTCTGTAAGCAGAGCATCTAAAGCATCTATGATATGAAACGAAATGTTTCTACTGTTCATTCTCGACAAGCATCTACATACCCTACCCTATGGTGGCATTATAGGGACATTTTGGCCAAATTATACACATTTGGCCATTTTTTTTTAAATCTGGCCAAATTTTGGCAAAAATTTGGCGAATATTTGGCTAAAGTGTCCCTATAATGCAACCATACTACCCCCTCTCTTTTTTTCACTCATTCTCTCTTCCTCTCCCCTCATTCCACTCTCACATCTCCCCCTTTTCCCCCACAAATTTTTATTTGTTATGTTCTTTATTTATGTTGTTGCTCTCTCTATTGTTTGTTTTATTTCTGCATTTTGTTCAAAACAATACATAATCATAGTACATAACATTTTAAAGTATTTACAGTAGAGTTACAAGTAATAAGTATACATAAAGAATAGTACAAACAATAATAATTTTTAATTTGAAGTAATAGATGAAGCACATAAACGCAGGAGACGGCCATCATGAGCTGTAAGCTTCGCAGGAGACCGCCATCATGAGCTGTAAGCTTGATAGATATTGTTCCTCTCCCATCACGATTGTTCAAGAATACTTTGCTAATATTATTGACAAAGTTGTACTACTACACCCGCGGCCCGAAACATATGATCAGATTATCAGATTGTTTTGTATTATTTTATTAAATGTGTCTTTTACTTTGTTCATTTTCGTTGTTTGTTTTTGACAGTGAGTCCTCTTCAATGTTTCTACTGCCCCCTCTCGGCCAGCCATGAAGAGTGTTCGCGGAACAGCACTGCCGACGAGTGTCAAGTGGGGACGATGACGTGTTCAACACAAGTCAAATATAAAGGTGTGTGTGTCCTCGGTTGTATAGGGCCTGTACTGGCATACACATGTATGTATACATACATGTATTTATGTGTTTGCATAGTGTACACAATACACAATATATAAACACACAAACATCCCAACACACTCCCCAATCAAATATTATAGTCTCGCACAAACACACTCACAAGTACACACACACAAATACACATGCACACACGCACGTACACAAGCAGACACATACACACACATGCTTAGGCACAAACACACCCGCAAGCACACACGCACATGCACATACAGATAGACACATACATTTTTGCGTTTGTTGGTTCATTTACACAGCCACCATTTTTATGTCTGTATATGGTTTACTAAACGTAGAGTTTTTAAAATTAAAGAGATAGTTGAGTTTTGATATAGAGGGCGCTACACAAAATATTTTTTTGTGTAAGATAATGAAAAACTGAGTGTTAAATTCGAAAGAGCATACGATTTTAATGACAGAATAAACTTTATTTCATCAAAATCGGTTCAGAAAAAGCTAAAATATTCAACAACATGACAATTTGTAATAAATGTTGGGCCCCACAATTATTTGATAATTTTGAACCAGCCGCTAAAGGAAAATAAAAACCCAAGCAAAATGTTGCTTTCATAGACTTGAAGATAATAGGAGGAATAATCTCTGAAAGTTAGCATAATCGGGCAAGAAACAAGAAAACTATGGCTCTTTGAAGATGTCCATTTCTTCATAGTCACACTTTTCCATTCCCCCAACTCATGATATGTTATGTATACAAGCATTCTACAAAACATATGTTGAACTCAAACGAAGGGTAAACATAAATTTTGAGAAAATTGAAAACATTTGAAATTTTGTGTACAAAATGTATGGGGGGTAGTCCACAACTTTGCCGGAGTGCGTTGCCAATTTGAGTCACTCGTATAAATAAATGGCTCTTTTCAAAGAGCCATAGTTTTCTTATTTCTTGACCGATTGTGCTCAAATTTTCAGAGACTATATTAATCCTATTTAGTGTCTTATAGTGCGTACAACAATTTGTCTGGATTTCATTGTCCTTTAACAAAAAAATTAAAATGCTTCCTCTTTTCAAATAATTACAAAAGAGGTTTATTAATAATTGTTGACTATCTCTCTATCTAATCCCTATTTCAACAAAACATCACATGCACAATATTTTATTTTAAATGGTTGAAACCGATGAATGTTTAGAGAGCGCTCTTTTGAGTTTTAACAGCTCTTTTTGAATGATAACGGGCCTTTTACTTATAGTCAATTGTAATTTTGTATTCCTTTCGAGCATGGTGGAGTTATAACTATTAGTTTGTAATGTAATGGTGCAGGTTTTCGTTACTAAAATTCAGTTTAACCGTACTCTTTAACTGTACTCTCTTTACCAAAACTCAACTATCCCTTTAAATTTGAGCGTGAAAAAGAGATCAATCAGGGGGGTGTTGCAGAAAAGTAACGATTTATCGCAAGTCTGAAAACGCGCCCAAATGTGCATCTCTGATTGGCTATAATGCTCGTATTTTCTGATTTTCGTTTAATCGCAACTCTTTTTGCAACAACCCCCATGACTGACTATAATTAGCCCGGTCAAATATCAACGGATTGCGCAAACGGATGTCAAACGGAGTGCTAAATTTTCCATCCATTCTATACGTTTCTTGTCCGTTCCTTGTCCGGTGATGTACGTTGTTCTATGTTTTGTACATGAAGCAATGGAGATGACTTTCATCACCGGATAATTTAATTTCGCAAATTGTCTATTCGTTGGGCATACGTTTCCGATATCCGTTGATATCTGACCGGGCCATTCAAGGATCACCGGATGTCAGTTTGTCTTATTTATATCTCATATGCATGAAGTGTGCAATAGAACGATATATTTAACGCCAAAATTCCAGATAAATGCCGTATTTGTGATATGTCCTATTCCCCTTTTCATCTCAAATTAGACAAATCTAATACTCCGGGTTGGGGCTGATCGTGTGAAAATAATATTGAAGGGTTAAAGGGAACCTATAGACCAACGTTGTTGATACTATTGAATTTAAAGTTACAAACATATGTATCGCGAGTTCATTAAAGTGCCATTATAATAGTTTAGGGGCTTTTCGTTCGCACACCCAGTATGTGGACTGGGACGTGATGACATCACAGTACAAGCCGTGCGCATGCGCCGTATGTCCATTCTCACGTCGTCTCGTCCGGCATTGTGACGCTTGCCCGCCGACTTGAGCCGTGACGTCACCATGTCCTAGTCCACATAGTGGACGTGCGACCCCCTAGTCTTTATAGTGGGCATGCGCCCTCCATATTACGCGTATCTGCAAGCCGTGTAAAGTATGGAGATTAATTAAAAGACTATACCGGTAATACATTTTTCTTTTCTTCCATTTTATTTCACTTCCAGCGGGCACGCGCGACGTCATGCAGATCACGCGCAGCTGTATGGCCGATACCTTCTGTCTGGACGAGCTTGCGCGGCAGGAGAACACGGACTGCAAGATAGACGACACCGACCACTACGTCTGTATGACGTGCTGCCACTCGAACTTATGCAACAGAATACCTTCGGCCGCCGGAGAGGGCAGCAGAGCGAATGGTTTAGCGATAAAAGTCGCCGCAGCCACCAGTGTAGCGCTCGTGGCCCTGATGACGGGAGGCGGCAGTTGGTTCGGGATTCCTTTTTCGTGATTTGACCTTTGAAACTTTACACTGTGGACAAAGTTTTAAGAAGTGTTACAGAATCATAATAATATTATATTCGCTTTTCTTTGACGGTAAAGAGCAGACAAATCGAACCCCTTAAAGTGGGGCACATGGTGGTGCAATTTACTGTGCCATTGCGACCGTCCTATAGTTGACAAGTTGTGTGGTCCCCTTCCTGAGCAGCAGAAGCGGAAGTTCGGGATTCTGTTTTCGTTTTAAAAGGCGGCATTTAGTTCGGGATGCCGTTTCCTTGATGCCGATAAACATGGCCGCTACACGGAAACTCATTTATTCGACAGCAGATCAGTTGAGATCACGGGAAGAAATCGGGACATATCGGGAACTACATGTACTCCCGATCGGCCTCCGTCGCTGGATCCCACCTTTAACACATCATGAAAACTTTTTATCTCCCCGCCTGGGCACACAATTTTCATCTCCTTGGAAACCGCAATTTCGCAGGCTGATGCATACACTCTAGAGTACAAATTAAAGAACAAAAAGGCTTGCCCTTGAACACGACTCGCCTAACCACACCGGAAAATCTGTTGTCTATCGTTCTCCCTGGGGTTTTGCCTTTCATCTTGTCCAATATGTAATGATCAAAGAGTTTCCGCGTTGCCAATTTGTTGCCAATATTGATAGTGATCATTTAAGAACATCTTTGTGGAACAAAACTTATCTGAATAAATGCGTATGTGTTTTCATGTTTACTCCGGAGCGCGTTGGTTAGAAGGGTGTTCGTTAAAGATCAATGATAACGTTGCGATTAAACGCAACTTTGCGACCGAAAACAACTTTCTGATCGCAGTGATCGAACGCAAGTTTGCGCTTAAAACGCAAACATCCGTTGCATACGTAGTTGAGTTTGTTAGCAAGTTGCCAATCGAACACAATGTTGCGCATCAACACGAATAATACGCAAAGATGTGTTGAAGTAAAATGCAACATATGCGATTCATATAAAATGCAACTTTTATGGCATGGATTTCAGTTTAAAATGGTTTGAATGCAACTTCGCGATCAAACGCAATTGATTGATGATCGCAACTTTGCGATTAAACAGTGTATAAAGGCAATCTTAATCTGCGACGAGCAATAATAGTAAGAATCATATCAAATCATATTACACAGGGGTGCAGCTACGGAGGCTTTAGGGTGAGGGGGGGGGGGGGCACAATCATGCCCCCACACATTTTGTTTGTGCCCCCACCAACAATCAAACTTGCGGGGGGAAATGGGCAAATTAAAATTATTTTTGAGGTTAATATCATCATGATTTAGTGCACCTAAACTTGTGAAGACTTTTCTGTTAAATCCATTCCCCCTTAGGACAAGCAAGCCCCCCCCCCCCCCCCCCCCCACTAGATACATCCTAGCAACGATGCTGGAATCATGGTTTGTTTCCATAGATCTCTGGTTTTGTTGTATGTGCCACTTCCTACCAACTAATAATATGTACTCGTATATTATATAAAGAAGCAGGATTTTTCAGTTTCAGTTATTGTTATATGCTTCTGTATCATAATTACAATGTACATGTATGTCTGCATAATTGCGATGGCCAAAGTCTCATCCGTGGCACATCTTAAGATTAGGATCAAAAGGACATTTGTGAGTTACATATTGGGTGGAGGTGATGTCAGGAATCGGAATTTTGTGTCTTTTATAAAAGATATCTAGTAACTTTGTTGACATGTGCAACAAGTGATGAATGGTTGAGTGTATGATATGTCCACAGAGTAATGTGTGCAAATGTCATGTTAAATAGATGTTATATGGCCGAGTAATGAGCAAAAATGCAAAGAGATATGGCATTTACTCATTGCACTGCCTTTGTACATGGCTATGACTATCCAGTGGATAGTTAAAAATCCGAACACTTCAATCTTTTTATCTTTTTAATATCTTTTTAATAACGAAAGGGAAATTTGAAAAACCGAAACCTGTTCCATGGTTCTGTTATTGATACAAAAACAACTATACAGGGTGGCCCAGAAAGAATGCAACACCTACGATCGTTAATATCATCAACATCATCGACCAAATGTTTTTTTTTTTAATTTGATTGGGTGAACATTCTTTTTCCAACAAAATGATACCATGAGCATTGATTTCGGGTAAGGCGTTGGGATCCTATGGCCATTTTTCTGAGGCAATGTTATTTCCTAAATTTGCTACTTTTTCGTCTCCCGCGATCCTCGGAACACTGAGACATTCTCGCTCCACGGCCTGCCATAGAATTAGCTGTTGAACAGCGCGATGTTGCGTAATCGATTACCCCGTACGGTATGGCTCACATTGTCTTCCTTATCAAAGGGAGAGCAGTCACGCGGTTCTTCTGTACAATATTCTACGGCAGGCCGTGGGGCAAGAATGTCTCAGTGTTCCGAGGATCTCTGGAGACGAAAAAGTAGCACATTTGGGAAACGACATTGCCTCAGAAAAATGGCCCTAGCATCCAAACGCCTTACCCAAAGTCAATGCTTATGGTATCATTTTGTTGGAAAAAGAATGTTCTACCCAAGCAAATAAAAAACAATGACATTTGGTCGATGATGTTGATGATATTAACGAACGTAGGTGATGCATTCTTTCTGGGCCACCCTGTCTATGAGAGAACCGCTAGAGTTCCAAGTCACTTGCAAGGATGTGGACAATGTTACTAGATTCATTTTATGGTCTTATCCATGAAATTGACATTAAAATTAGTTGTTCTTTTGAAACGGTACTTAAGATGTGACACTAGTGTCGGGACATTAAAAAATTAATGATAATGATTGTTTAATATTTGTATTGTATTTTTGTCAGAATTTTGATGTATCAAGTACCGTATTAGCGTTGATCGCTAGTGCATAACATAACATTATATGCTTGTATTTTATTCATATGGATGTCTTTTTTATATTAAAAAATGTGCACGAAAATAAATAAATGAAAAAAATAACGATAGTACAATATCATAGTGAACAATGCTACATATTCCTCTGTATTGGTATTAACTTGAATATAAATTATAAACGCACCAGATTGTATTAGATTGTTCAAAGTAGCTTGTTCCTATTTAAAATGGTAGCAAATTGTGGTGTTTCAAATTAGGTCTAGTTTATGAGCCGTTTTGTGTAATCAATAACTTGTCATTTTTTCACTAATTTCATTTAATGAAATAAATTGTATTCAAAATTGTTTACGCGGTGATGTTTGAAGTGCTTTTTTGTGTTATGTGTACAGACTTTCCTGAATTAATCAACACACACTCACATATATACATGTATATATAAACTAACAACCATATACACACACACATAGAAATTACATTAATTAAGTTGCACAAAAATACTAACAACTACACACACACACACGCGCACACACACACAATTAAACAATAAAAACACAAATTAAAATGGGTGTCTGTTATGAATGGTCCATTGTGTATGTATTTCATCCAACAGTCTTCTTTATGTACAAAATATCAATATACAAAGTAAATATTCTACAAAAATGATCATCGAGAAATAAGCGTCCCTCTATCATTAATTCAAACCATGAATATAGAACTATTTATATTAAGTACATGTATGATTATAACAAAATATGGTAAAGGTATAACACAAAGGCAAGTAGGTATTAAAGTACACGTATAAAAACAATGACAATTTACTATTACTATTATAGGGCTCCTCCGTGACAAAAACAGATATGCGGGAATACCCTGTACGAATAAGACATAATATAGAATTAATAATAGTCAAGTTAATCATTCTAAAAATTAAATTTGATAAATGTTCATAAATAGTATAAACTGAAACTATCCTACTCTAGACAATAACAAGAAATTACTTTTGCATCGTATAACAAAATAATTCCCTCTGCTAACGGGCCTAGTCCCACGGCACTGTTTCTCCTTCCGTTTCCTATCCGACCAAAATATGGCAAAACAGTCAGTATCTAGCAAATTTGGAGGTTCCATGATGCTTTGTTTCATGCGAGATGGAGCCAAATTGAAAGTATCCTACTAGTCCATTCCGAACTTGGTCCGCATCATTTTGTTTCCTGCTAGTACCATCCCGATGTCAAACAGATTGGAAACGGAAAGAGAAATGGTGCAGTGAGAGGCCATATTCAGATGGATCTTCATTGGTGAAGGCCAAAAATATGATTGTTCCGTTTAAAAAATGAAAGAAAGTCACTAATTTCATATTCAATAATGTGAAAATTGCCTTGAATGTTGACACCGTACAAACGAGAATACACCATTGACAATTATTTCTAGGTTTACGATCTACATTTGTAACGTTACATTCTGGTTTAGTTACCTACAAGAATATACTATACCGATTTGCCAAAAAAATAAGGACTTCACGACAAGGTAAAGAAAGACTTAGATCAGGAACATACAACTCTCATCAGAATTCATCAAATTAGCAATAAAGTGACGTTTCATGAATTACTTTTCACAAACCCTTGAACTCGCGTCATAAAATAAAATATAAAATATATGAGTATCATGGCCCACTCTTGACAATTAATCACAACTTATCATATTTTAGCTCAGTTCAGTTAGATAAATGTTTTTTTTGCATGCCAACATTAAATGCAATTATGTTGCATATAATTTTCCAATTTCCTGATGTGTACTTGATTTGTATATTAAAATTGATTGCAAAAAATAAAGACTTTGAAAAAAAAAATCTTACAAAAAGGAATATACAATAAATTCCATATCAGTATTCATCACAACCCCTTTATGAAGTATTATCAAGATCATAGTTTAAAAATGTACATTAAATAACACAGAAAATGTTCACCAAACCCTGAAATTGACATGGAAATAATAATTGTATAAAATACAATAAATGCAATTATATCATATTTCAATGACGAAACCACTTTATCTTTATCATCAGTTTTGTTATGGGTGATAAAATTGTACGTAGCGCTATGAGCATCAGTATTCTATTTAACCTAGGGTAATCGTCGTATTAAAAATTATGTCATTAAGTTCATCAGAATTATTTGTAATTGCAAATAGTCTTTTCCTCGAAATATTGAAACAATTAATTTGCCCATACAACTAAAGTTCCAGCAAAGTTTAATACCAAGTACATTGTGTAACTTGAACTACCCTGAAAAGAAACAATTTCTTGCAAACAAGATATCTTGTTTTTAGAAATGACATTGCACTCTCAATAATGATAATGATGATAGTTATCTGCATTTTTCAATCCATCCAAATAGAATGCCCAAAGATTTTGAATGAATCATAATGGTATGTAGAGATTTTTACTGTGAATTTTGGGGCACATTTCCATGATTAGACAACATCTTAAAGACTTTTTTTTGCAGAAATTTAATAATGTTCCCTCATATTGCGCAGTCACTATATATTGTAAAATGTTTTTTTTTTTTAAATTTCAATGGGTCATTATCAGTTGTAAGGCACTGTACGTTGTGTTAAGAAACACCCGAGTATTAAGGGCCATATAAATATCATGTATTACTATTATTAAGATATTTATATCCTCTACTACGCATATCAAACGTAGATATCATCCCGGCTTTACCCTTGCTACTAATAAATACAAGGTTGGGTAAGAAATCAAGTACCTTTACGATTAATCCCACACTTGCCTATGGTGTGCATTTAGAAACAAATCAGCCAATCCAATTCTTTGAGTATTGAGACTTGAGTAGACCATGCCACTCACAAGGTTAAAGTGATCTATTAACTCTTGTCAAATTCAACCAAAATCACTTGGATCTATCCCACTTCTCTTGTAGCTTGTTGTTTGGCTTTATATGGGAACAGAAGAATTCAAAGGGTTTTGATTTGTCAAATGTCTCCCCAATTATGGAGATATTTATTAAAGATTGGAGTGAACAGCATTCTGGAATACTTTTAGATACTGTAGTAAAAAGTATCAGAATTTGGATACTTTGATCGTTCATAGTATTCAAATCGCACCATCGGGGATAAATGTAAACTGTAGTCCTCTTCTATGAAACTTTTACACATCATTCAGAAGCATCCTACGATGATATTGGTATATGACTGAAGTCTCAAATATCACTTTTGGACAAATCTCATGAAGTTATGGATCACTATTTTAACCCGTTGCCTTTGAGATTCTGAAATCCCCATAGACTTTGAACATAACCCACTCGGTTCCCATAGGCAAGGGGTTAAAATGAACCTACTGTATTTCCCAGAAAAAATAGTAATAGTCTGTGGTCTCAAAAATGCACAGAATTAAATTAAATTGAACACTACACTTCTGCAGTTTCGTTTACAGTACAAATAGTCTTGATTGTTACTGTACCTTTAAAATATATCATAAATAAACGATACAACACATAAATATAATCAAACAATACAACATACATGTATATATGATAGTGTGAACATTGCATAATCATTGACCATTGGAAACCTGCTTTAGAAACCTACTACCATATTGCAGCATTGCATATTAATTCACATGTTTTTCCTTTAATAACCCCTATACTACGGGGACTCCGGCGCAATAACAGGTTTCCACGAGATCTCCTCATAGACCGGCAACAGTTATTCAACGTTTCCGCGATTAAAGTTTCTTATATTTGCTACAAAAATGCAACATTTTTGCCCTCGACATGTCAAGAGCAAAAATGTCATGACAAATAATTTACCCTCACATACAGAAAAACAACAAAGTCTGGACTACATTCATATGTCATTCGTCACCTCTAAAATTGCACATTTTATTGCAATTTTAGCGCTGCAACGTTGGTTGAGTTACTTGTCAACTAAGTATACAAAGTTATCCACGCCAGGAAACCAGCGAAATTACCACCCTACTCTTTCTAGTCGGCAGCTGTCCGATCAATCGTGTGAATGTGAATACACGGCTGCGACACAGACAATTCCATAAAAGAATCTCATGCATGTATGTATATGGGAGATTTTGACGGTCTATTCATTTACATTAAACGGGTTAAACACAAACATTTAAATCTTCAGACTTCAACGGGTTAAAATTGTCCACAAATGTTTATCTTCTGGTCTTGATCCATTGTGTTTGCACTTTGAGTGCCAGGGATTGTAATGCTCTGTGGCATAATATGTGTGTATTATATCTCGCAAAAAATGCGAGCTTGGCACTCAAGGAGTTAAGCACCCATTTTAAATAGTCCATTGTCTTGTTACATCTTTGGAAAATAAAATAACAATATCCATGAGGATCCAACAGGATAAAATTGTCCACAAATTCATGTCACAAACGGTTGGAATCCATCGCGTATACTGTACATACAAACTTGGCTTGCCACGTGCAGAAGTCGATGAAAATCACAACCTCTTGTATTAAGCACCCATTTCAAGCTGCCATTGGCGTTTGTAAATATGGTTTGTTGCGTCTTTGGAAAATCATGTATCTCAAACCACTGAAATCGCAACGCTTGTACACAACAGGTTGAAACCTGGCTTGTCATATTGTATTGAAGTCAATGAAAATCACACAATCTTGTAGTCAAAATATTCAAGTGTTTATTGCCTACGTGCATGTGGTCTGTCACGACTTTGGAATATCACAATAGCTCGCAGGCAACAAGTTAAAACTGTCCACAGATCTCTGTCCACAGATCTCTGTCTATAAGTCCCAGTACTTATACAAATATAACTTGTCAATCCTTTGAGCTATAATTATGTAACACATATTAAAAAGTCTCAGGAAAAGAGTTGAAATTGTCCTCCAAGATGAAGAGATGCATTCCCGGCGATGGAAGGTAAAGAAAAAAGTCATTGGCCAGTCCAGTTACCATGACGACCCCTCCCATTGTTGATGCTACCTCTTCCCATTGGCCTTCACCGTCACAAATATATGCTGTGGGACAAAAGAAAAGTGAGAAATTGGAGGTTTGAAGTTTGAAAGCCATGTAGAAACCAATTGAGCTTTCTCTTTCATTTGTGTAATTTTCCCTAATAATTAGACATAATTATCATCTGAAAAATGTCACATCGTGTAGAGGAGGCTCCAGCCTACAAGGTATGCGTAAATCAATTTAGAAACAAAATTGACTTAACTCCTTTCACACTGCCACCCGATGACATTAATATTGAATGAATAAACCATAGGGGGCTGGTCTCAAAGTTATACTCTATCTTGGGTCTATCGAGAATCTGTGTTATAAAATCAAATAGTCTTCAATAATATGTTGATATTAAAGTTGTAACAACATGTTAAAACTTTATAAAGCTTGATCAATGATCTTTATTATCTTTATTGCACTCATGCACAAAACTCCATCATAATATTAAAATGCTCTTTAAATGAAAACTATTATCATTGTTAATAATTACACCTATTCAATGCAAAAAAAGCTAGCCAGACACACTTGGTGCCACTAAAATTAATTGAAATATTTCCTTTGGACAAGATCTGATAGCTTTACAATTGGTAGGGTTAGCTCCTTCATTGAAGAGTACTATACAACTACATCTATTACGACAATGTACTGTTATCCCCATAATAATTGCTGTTTAAACATTACTCTACAAGTAAATAAAACACATTTAATCAATGATGATGTTTGATACCTGTGTTTTTCTCCTTTGGATGAAGTCTGCTAGCCTTGCACTGTGTTGTAGGGCTGGGTCGTTGGGCGAGGAGTAGGTCTGGACCAACCAGTGGTTTAGCAGGCATTCTGATGAGCTTTTCCTTTCCCTGAAAATACAAATTAGCACACAAAGACCAAAATATAATACAAGTTATGAAAGTAGACCCCCCCCCCCCAAAAAAAAACAGAATTAAGGGAAATTAAAGGGGCAGTCGAGTAGCCCTTTTCATAAAACTTTTGCAATTGTTGTAAGTGTCCAATTATTGTAACTACCATGGCAACATCTGTAATGCTTCATGCCGATTGGTTGTTGACCAACTAGATACAACAATTGGACACTTAATACAACAATTACCAGCGTTTTATGAAATGGGCTACTGATGACTTTTTTAGAAAATTAATTAAACTGTGAATTAATCAAGGGGCATACCTTCTAATTTTCAGATTTAACTTACATTAGTAATTTGGGGAGAGATCTTTATTGTGTCAGAAACTATGAGGAAAAAGGTTAAATGGGAAATGAGGAAAATTGAGTGCGTGAAAAGGTGATTACTGTTTTGCATGGGGACCCCCAGACGAAAACCCACAATATTTTTTAAGGGATCTAGTAACATTGTCCAAATCCTGAAAACTTACTTGGAACTCTAGCGGTTCTCTCATATCTTGTCGTATTTTGTATTAACAAAAGAAGCATGGGACAGGTTTTATTTTTTTTTTATTTCCCTTTTGTTAAAAAGATATTTATGATTGAAGTGTTCAGATTTGAAATGTTTGCATGTGAAAATAAACAATACACATTGCATCAACCATTCATCACTTTTTGCAACAAAGTTACTAGATCCCTTATAACTAACCATACCAAAATGTGGGATACTGGATTTGGACTGTGAAACTTGCTAATTTAAAAATCATATACGATGTGCCCCAAAGTAATGGAAGCAGTGTTGTAGCCAGGGGGAGATGGGGGCATGTGCTGTGCCACCCCTCCCCCCAAATTATTTGACAAAACAAATACTAACAGAAGGGGACGTTCTTTAAAAACAAAAAAATACATAGAGTACTGTATGCCCTTTAATAATTTGCCTGCCCATCTCCACCAAATCATCGTGACCACGCTATGCCATTGGACGGAAGGACTTTTGACTTTGAAAAGAGCAGAGCAAATGAAACTGGTACCATACCTGGAATCGCCCACGAGCAGTCCCGAGATGAAATGTCTGGCGTCCTGGCTGACGTGGCGGAAATACTCGTCGGGAAAGCTGTAGTCGACCTGAGTGATGTTCTGATTCGTCTCTTCTAGACTCTCGTCCAAGAAAGGAGACACGCCGCTCAGCCTGTGAGTAGTAAAGCAAAATGTAGATTCAAGTATTTCTCAAAGGAATTCCTACCAATTAACAATAATAACATCAGAAAACGGTTGTTGAACTTTTAAAAGCGAGGGAAATTCTCAATACCATTTCAGATGTGACAATTAAAATGGACAAATGGCATGGCTGTTTGATATCACATGTTGACTGCATTACTGGTGAATATTTTCAGTAATAGGAAATACTTTTTGGCAAATCCTTAACCCAAAGTAAAAGATCATAACAACACTGCAACTCTAATAGGTACAATACATCTCTCAAAAATATATATGAACTTTAGAAATTTACATTAACTGATCAAATTATAATTGTTTTCTCAACAAATGACATCCATTTAAAGTTTCTTTCAATATAAATATATTTGCTGAACTAAGGAAAATAAAAATATACTCACATTGCATATGAGAGAGCACCAATACTCCTGTGATGAGAAAATAATTTAAGAGAGAATTAATTAATTTTGATTGACAAACAAATAAACATGATTATTTTATGGACTAGGACTGTACCAGATGATCAATTATAATAATAATAATAATACCCTCTGAATTGGGTACCTAGATACATTCTATATATTATTATTATTATTATTATGTCCGACTAAACATGAAACAATAACAGATGATTGGTGGCTGATGGAAGATAGAAGATAGGGTTATGCCTTCTTGAAGTCCACATCAGTCCTCTAGTATAGTGCCACCTCAAGTTGATAATGATGGTGATACAACTTTGAATCCTAGAAGAATAATTTCTGCTAAAGAAACATTATTTCTGCATCTAAATATAAATGTTACAGATCTTATAAAAATTTTCTGTATATATCGCAAGTGAATACATTGCATACATGTATGTTCAAAACATTCAGTATTCTTTACATCCTTTGAACTGCTGTGAATATTCATGCTTCATTGATTTTTGACCAACTTCATGAATGTTTTTCAACGTTGTCTTGTGCTTCTTTGAGGTTCAAATAACATCAAATTGCAAAAACAAAGAAATAGCAATGGATTCTCTTATCGTAATCATTTGTTATTTGAAGCATTAAAACTCACCACAAGTCGGTGCCGCAGGTCACCGCTTCACCGTTGAGCAACTCCGGCGCTGAGAACTCCGGGTTGGCGTTGAGGTCGTGGTAGTGAGGCGGCGGGGTAGACCAAAGGTCCATGGCGTCGCCAAAATCGATCAGCTTCATTTGCGCCAGGCCGGGACTCGATGTGGCATTAACGATTATGTTCTCCGGCTGTGAGTAATAATATAATAAAATATATTCAAATTATGTTCATTTTTACATTACAACTGAAATCATGTGGTTTTAAATGAGCTTGCCCAGACTACTAAATGTAAGACACCACAAATGAGTGATATAAATTATTGACAAGAATTCTGTTCTACTTTTCTGATATATTACAATAGCTCTTAATACTAAAATTGGGAGGATGTGGGGAACACCAAAGTCAACCAATTATGGTTGATGAAGCTCGGCTACAACCAGCGTAATTGTATACTATACAGTTACAGTATAATGCGCCTCTGAATAGAATTTCTAGATACTTGATTGCGCAATATAAATGCTGGTCTATTTTTATTAGGAAGCACTGATGGTGCATGTTCTCTGGCTGCAAGAATACACTTGAGAGAGACAATGCTAAATTTGAAAAGTATGTGCTGTCATCAAAGTTGCTAATTAAAAATGGGATGGCGGGGAAGATCACATGTCTATAGCTACTTGCCAAATAACAAACGCAATGGGCATTCATTGATTTAGAACTTGGGGGATCTCATAATTTGAAAGTGAGCGCTCTACTAAACTAGCCACAGAAATATCCATCAAATCGAAGGAAGAAAAAATGTTAAAGATAGTGGCCTTCATTTACAGGCATCTACATCTACGTTCCATGAAACACAGGGATACTACGTACATCATAATAATAAGCATACCTTGATGTCTAAGTGGACTATTCCATTGCTGTGGAGGTAGTTGACGGCGTGCACCAGCTGTCGTATGTGACCTTTGACCTGCGTCTCTGTGACCTGAGGTAACCCCACCATATAGTCCAGTACCCTGCCGTCTGGAATACTGTGGGAACAAGAAGAAGCAAAATCAAATAAAATGTAATTAAAGCGACTTAGTAACATTGTCCAAATCCTCAAAACTTGATTGGAAATCTAGCAGTTCTATCATACCTTGTTGTATATGTATTAACAAAAGAAACCTGGGACAGGTTTCGGTTTTTCAAATTTCCATTTCGTTATAAATATATTTACGATTGAAGTGTTGGTATTTTTAACTATCCACTGAATAGTCATAACTGTGTAAAAAGTCAGTACAATGAATTAGTGAATGGACGGGCATCTATAAGGACACACACAAAAACGATAATGTATCCACACTCACAGATCTAGAACCAGTATGTACTGGCCGTGCGTCTCGTACGTGGCGTGCAGCGCGTAGATGGCCGGATGTCTCAGCGGCTGCAGGATGGACACTTCGTGTTGTACCTGGTCCAGATCCATCAGTCTCTTGCTTATAAACTTTGCCGCTAGCGTCTTCTGCTGTTGTGACCTGGTACAGGCGTGAGTGGATGAGTATCTTCCTCTGTATAGGTAAGAAAGAGTGTGTAAAAATTTGATCTTTTAAAATTAATTCAGTTGTTACATTTTATAAATATAAAGCTGCATCACTTTATTCCTTGAAAACATCTATGGTCAGTTTTTCATATGTATGGACTCAGTACATTAAAAAAGATGCATATCAACTTCAGTCGATCCCTCGCACTTATCCGAGTTAATTCTTATCCTTTGATGTTTGTGTCTGGTTCCCGCAAGAGCAATGAAAAGGGTTTCGGGGAAGGACTACCATCATATTAAGAGCTTCTAGTTCAGTGGTCAGAGCTCTGGTCTATCAATCCGGAGGTCTCGGGTTAGATCCCTGTGGAAGCTTAGTCTTTTTTTGCAGACTCATGAACACATAATTTGGTTTATTACATGTAGATGATAATTTTTCAAATTCTGAAAAAATTTCTGGAATTCTATTTGTCTAAAATTTTTGGTGGAAATAACTACTAAAACTCTACTCTGTCATTCGTTACCGAGTTATTTGGGGGTATTTGGTCCTTTTAACCCGTTCCCTTCGAGATTCTGAAATAACTATTGACTTTGGACATACTTGGTTTCTTCTAATCACCCCGACCATCTGAATTACCACTTTTTAATGCTCATCTGGACTTCACTGGTCTCAGGAGGGACTGGACACTGCGGCTCGTCAGATGGGTGTTTAATACCAATTTGCAGATTTCAATTATAACAAATTCAAATACAAATAGGAGAAAATTTGAAGGGGTAACTGACCAGGAAACAAAAAACTTGGGATCTGTTACAAGTGTTAGTATCCTTCCTCTTACATCAAGTTGAAGGAAAATTCATTGCGCTATTTAATAAATAAAAATACAATTGTTTACAAATATTTACCTTCCCAACTCCCTTGTGATATTGAAGTCTGTACTCCATGTGTGTTGCCAGTAGAGGTTGCTCTCTCTCCTTGCTAGAGCTGAAAATAAAAATGAATCAAATAAAATAAAATCAAGATAAAAATGGACAATGAAGCGATAACATTTTGTAGTTACTTGATTAGAAATACTTGCACACAGTGGTCTCCACTTTAATGGGGTACCATTTATTTAAAAAGGGTACAGCTTTTAAATGGGTAGGATTTGACTAAACAGTCCCTCTTTCTTTAAGGAAATTTTCACCACCTAATCAGATACACCCATTAAAGGGGAAAAATATACCTTGCAAAAGGTGACCAAATTAAGCAGAGACTAGTGTAGCAATACAAATGAACCAATACAAATTCCTATGAACAGTAAAAAACTAAAAATAACAATAAAATTCATATCAACTTGGCTATTCCTTCTGTATGCCTAAAATCAAATTGAAAATTCCAGTTGGCCCAGACATTTGTATTAGTTTGTTGTAAAGTCCGAGTCAAAGGACAAGTCGTTTAGAATGCTTGTTAGGTTATAACAGAAGACTGTGACATCACTTCTTCAGCATTCATATTCAGGTTTGCTGTTATAGACAGGTGGCCACTAAAAAGACAGGTGTAATACGGTATTAAAGGAAATTGGCTTTCAAACAAAATTCTAAAGGGCTGACTAACCTGTATCGTCAGGCATGGTGATGGTCGCCGTTGAGTCTCCCCTGTCGCTGAATCCGACATCGTTCTGGGCCGTTATTCGGAACTTGTAGGACGCGCCGGGAGATAGTCTATCTACCTTGTGCGTAGTGTGAGGAATGTTGGCGCACGACGTCTGCCAGTGTAAGGTGTTGTGCGCTGACCAAACAAAACACAAAGAAAATCACTAGTTTAGAACTTTTTCTCACATATAAAGTAATTACAGAATGTATCTATAACGCACCATTTCTGGTAATTATAAAATAAGAACATTGCTCTGAGCTTAGACAAACAATTTACTATATGTGACCTTACACCACAAAATGACCGTTAAGTAGTTGCCTAGATACAATGTAGTTTCTCTTTTATTTCCTGCAATAGTTAAATTTTGTTTAAAATATGAGATTCCGGATTCTGTTATTTCCTGATAGAGGGTATCTCAATCTACCTTCTTTAAAATTTGAGCGTTAGAAATCATGTTAAAATATGATTTTTCATCAAATAAAATTGATCAGATTACAGCGGTTGAATGGACGCCGATCTTTGAAGCGGCCCGTTTCCTCCATGTTTTAAATTCATTGTTACACTTATAAATAGAAAATATGCATATAATAATTTGTTTTGATCTATCTCATTCATATTTGCCAATCTATTATTGTGAATCAATATTGCTGCAAGCTTTTTTTAATGTAATCAAGGGAACAGTCCAAAAAGCCAATTATATGAGCTTTTGAATGATTCCCCCCATGTCTGTTTTTAGTGATAACTATCAAATTTTACATTGTTGGTCATGCCTTCCATTTATTGCAGGTTTCTTTTATAATAGAGTGCAATTTTTGCCAGTTTAATTGATTGTACTATGTTATATATACCAAACCTACTCCATCATATCTACGTACATGTAATTATGTCATATTTGATTAATTTTGCATTTGAATATCTTGTAATAAATTGATGTTGTTGTTTTATATATTGGAAATAAATTGAAATTTAATTGAATTGAATTAACCTAGGATTAAAAGTGGGATTGACAACTAGATTTTGCCATTCCCAAACAGGACCCACCAGGTTCCCGTAAGTAATGGGTTAAATGAAATAAAACGTAATGGAACCCAAACTTACCACTTTGAACAAATTCAAAGTTAGTTTTACAAGTGGAAATGAATTAAATGAAACAAAATGAAACCCCAAACTTACCGATTTGAGCAAATTCGACATTGTAGGTTATATTTTCGGCATTGCCCGTGTTGTTTGATGGATGCCACTGTAGTACAACATGATGAGGCCGCAGCTCACATATGATTGGTATACTGGGCGCGCCGGGTTTGTCTGGACATAAGAAAACAATGGTCATGAATGCATCATACTATATAACAATGAAAAATACTAATATTGGGTTATTAGAGCTACCAACATTGAAATTCAACAATCAGGAAGATTTAGGGAAATTTCATCAGATATCAGGAAGATATCTATAAAATGCATACAACCTAATGACAATAATTTGTCGATAATCAGGTAGATTGGCTATCCGATGCAGTAATCTTGGTCTACAAATGTATCTCCAGGAAGTCTTGGCAGCTCTGGGTTATGTTTTGTATGCAAAAAGCATTGTGAACCCTATGATAACTTAATACACTGCAACCTTGTTTTAAAGAGCTCTGGGGGGGTTGTTGCATAAACAGTTGCCATTAATCACAAAGTTGCGATTGATCACAAGTGGGAACATGCGCTTAGATGCGCAAATCTGATTGGCTCAAACGGCGTATTTTCTGACTTGCGATGAATCGCAACTCTTTATGCAACACCCCCCCCTGATATAACAAAACCTTCTTGAAATAAGGTAAATTTACCCTGATATAAAAACAAATAATAATTTAAGAAGGTAGGTAATCTTTATGGTCTCAAGCTCCTCATCATTGTGAGGTTCCATTGTAAACAGTAATTGAGGCCTATTAAAGGGCTCTAGTTACTTTGTTGAAAAGTGCAAAAGGTGATTCATTGATTAATAAAATGTGTATTGGTGTGATCTAATATGTCCACAAAGTAATGTGTGAAAATTTCACGTTAATTGGATGTTTTTTTTGGCCGAGAAATGAGCAAAAATGCAACTTAGTGATATTCACTAACACATTGCACTTACTTTGTACACGGCTTAAATGATCCCATAGACAAGTTAACATCTGAACACTTCAATTGTAAATATCTTTTGAACGAAATGGAAATTTATAAAAACCGAAACCTGTCCCATGCTTTTATTGTGAATATGACATGGTATGAGAGAACCACAAGAGTTCCAAGTAAGTTTTGAGGATTTGGACAATGTTACTATAAAGCAATACGGGTTATAGCTTGGAAGATAAGTGCCCTCAAAACATCCAGTCAAGACACATCCAGAGCAAGAAATCACTTGAATACCATTCAATCTAGAGCAATTACTCACAGATTATTCTTAAGAGCGCCTGGCACTCGGTGGACCCGGCTTCGTTGCTCGCCGTGCACGTGTAAACGCCGTTATCCTGCGTCGAGCTCCCCCGGATCTCCACAAACGTCATCCCGTCGTCGCGCTCCCAGATGGCGACCCTCTGGGAGGGGGTCAGCACCTCGCCCCCGGGACCCCGCCAGACGACGGAGGGGCGGGGCCGGCCGCACACCTGGCAGGAGAGGGTGGCTGTGGTGCCCGCGTGGCAGGATTGCGAGACGAGGGGGAGGGTGAACGCCGGAGCAGCTGATATAGAAAAAATAATGGTAAAAGGATCAACAATAAGAATGATTATGAAGATACAAAATTATTTTGAGGAGGAGGAGGGGCAAAGATCGGGAGACGAGGCCAGGGGGAGGGTGAATGCTGGGTCAGCTGAAATAATATTAACACGGGGAAAATTGATGATAACAATAATCTTTATTATGTGAGATAAATGTGAGATAAATTTACCCCACATAATAAATTAACTTTCTACATTAGGTCAACCCATTCAAGAAAATTCTCGAAAATACTCACGCTAGGGTCTATGGAGAATACATGTCAGAACAAAATCAATCCGTCCTGAATGGGTTACGATTTAACTCCCTAATAAAAAAAAATCAAATGATTCCAAAGTGATTCTTACCAGGTTGGTGGTGGGCTGGATGCTTGGATGTTGATACAGGATGAAGAGAGGGCTGTACAAAAGCAAAAAAACACAAAAATGTAATTACAGGGATGTAAGTGGAGCTAAAAAAAAAAATCCAGAAACTGGGGGTCCAGGGGGCGGTAGCCCCCTGGCGGGGTTGCAGGGGCAGCGCTCCTGCCCCATAGCGGGGGTCCAGGGGGCAGCAGCCCCCGGCGGGGTTGCAGGGGCAACGCCCCTGCAGGAAAATTTTGCAAATTTGCCTTTGAACTTTGCAGTTTTTAGTAACATGATGGATAGGTTTTGATTGTAATTTGTAATTACGGACACGTTTGTCGATCAAAAAAAAATGGAATTTTAGAAAAAATCCGGATTTCTGTCCAAATCCGGAAAAATTACATCCCTGTAATTAATTATGAACCATATAACTAATGTAACTACATGCATATGATACTTGTACAAGAAGTGCTATTAAAAGCCCATGTCCACCCTTCGGTGCTTTTTTTTTACTGGGCATGATAACGTGAAAGGAGAACTCTAGGTGAGACATCGTTAGCTGTATATCTTTTAATTATTACCTCCGCCAACGAAGTTGCAGGAGGTCATGTTTTTGGTTCTGTTTGTGTGTTTTTGTTTGTTTTCGAACAGTCTCCTGCGCACAATTTTGCAGATATCTCAACCAGTTTTTCCTGGAAGCTCCCCGTCCTTCTAGAATAGAACCCAATAAATTGTCAACGTCAAAGGTCAGAGGTCAAGGTCGCACAAAAAGTAAGATTGACATATTTTACAATAGCCTTAAGTATTGGCGGAGGTATATATTTATGCACTCCCCGAGTGCCGAGTTCTAGTTGGTGAATATTTCAGCCCTGTGGTCTTCATTAGAGCTGTACAAGAATAGAGAATACAGTTGATTTCAATTTCAATTTTCAATTTCAATGTCACTTTCTTTTTCAATTACCATTTGGCCAGGGCCTTTTCAATTTCCAATTTTTAATTCTCCAATTCCAATTTTCAATGTCTATACCTTGATTGGTGGCTTTCCCGTCACCTTCTTCGTGTCTCCGTCCTCCACCGTTCGGCCGGGTCTGCGACGCGGACGCGGGATGCGACTTACAGACTTGTTCGGCGAGAGGCCGAGCTTTGCCTTTAGTCTCAGCGAACCGGTCCTTGATCTGTGGATGCAGCAATAATTATAGAGGTAAGAAAACATATTCAATGCTACAATGGGGCATTTGTTTATGTAAATGCAATGTAGGATTACACAATTTGCCTGAACATCCATGGACAAGGGATTTTTTAGACACAAATTGACCTCGGTTATCCAGCCATGTTTGGACCAGCACCAATCTAGATATTAAGGGAAATTATGCTCTAACACAGAATTTGTATGAAGTTTAGTAGGGTTTATGCATGTTATATTGGCTTATTTGTTGCTATGGTTATTTGTGTTTATATGTAATGGTAATAACATGAATGGAATATATAATTTAGCACATCACTTTTGCAGTGAAATGTGATCATTAGAGGTAAAAAAATAAAAAATAAAACATAATCATATATCTAAAAATATGACTTACCATACTTTGAGTCAAGCATTTTTGTTTTTTTAACCAAACAAAACATGGTATCCTTTAATTTATTTTAAATTGTGTGAAAAAGAAAATCAAAAATAATGCATACACTGATTCCAACAAAACCATGGAAAACTACACACTGCATGCATTCACAAAACAAAAAGGTGCAAGCAACATACACATATAGATATTGACAACCATACAAACACAAACCGAGAGGGGGAAAATAAAGAGGAATGATAGATAACAATAAAAAAAAGAAAAAGAGATAATAATCAAAAAAGAGGTATAATGACAGACTATATAACAGGTATAACAGACTAGGAATGTACTTTCTGTAAATTATTATAACTACAGATTTCGATGGCTTTGATAGTTTGATATCAAAACCATAAAACCAAGAGGGGAAAAAGAGGAATATAACAATAAAAAAGAAAAAAAGAGATAATAATAAAAAAACAGACTATTATATATACTTTATGAAAATTATTATAACTACAGACTCCAATGGCTTTGATATCTAAAGCCCTCTTAACCCATCAAGGACGAGAGCTATTTTAAGGCAAAATTTATCATTGTTTTCCTCTACAAATTGGCAACTCAATTCAATCTTTTAATGATATAAAAACAGGTGGAATATATATTGTAATTACAATTTAAGACGAATATGAAGTGACTTTGCCGCAAAGTTGCCAATTTGAACGCCAAAATCTGTTTTAAAATTATCACAATGTGTTCCCAATTTAAGGATTTTTCTAAATTATAGCGATCTGCGCAATAATAAAAATCATTAAAAAATAATTAAAGCAGGTAGAGAAACAAAATAGGGCTCTAAAAATAGAGAAAGTTATGCTCTTTCTCCTTGTATACATTATATAACTTTTTATCTTCTTGCTGAAGTGTAGGACTACCAACCCACAATTATGTGGGACTCCGTCCTTGATGGGCCCCATTCATTGCCAACTAGATTCAGTAATTTCCATTGACTTTGTTCATGACTCATCAGGTAGGCAATGGGTTAAATAGTACCATATACATTTTCAAAAATACACAAAATAACAAATAATCACAAAAAGAAAGAAACAAAAACAACATTACGATCTTGTGTTAATTGCATAACACATAGCATTAATAAAACATGTATGAGAGAAAAAAGGAGACCATGCAGCATATCTACATGTATACAGTCTAAATATTACATTCATACAAAATCACAAACACGAAACTACAATTCACTTTACACTATTATTTTCATACACAACTTTATATTCTTTGATATCCTATGCAGAAATCACAACAAAAAATGATAGTCTCTTCCAAATGCACCATGAAAAGGAGCAAACACTTATATATGATATGTTCCATAGGCATAATGGAGAGAATTTATAAGCAACAACGGTAAAACGCTATTCAATATTTGTTATAATACATTCATTTACTACTCATTACTAAATATACATATAACAATCATGCAGAAATAAAAAGAAAACATACGCACATACACAAGTCAACAAAATTAGATCACTTTTTTTGCAATGCGAAAAAAAAAGGCCTTTCAAACACAATTACAAACAATAATAATATTGAACGCATGTCTATAGTCAGTAAACCAACAAGTCATGCATAGTACACTTTCTTTTATTGTCCACTCATACAAAATCTGCCTAAATTGCAGCTTGAAACCTAAATAATACATGTGAGTTTTCCCAAACAATGCAAAGAATTTATAAAGAATACATGAAAGATACAGACCTTATTAAAATCATGCACCAAGATCAAAGATATGAGGGAAAAAAATCTACATGTACTACGCACAAGTTACACAATTTCACCAGGGGGTGTTTCACAAAGATCCTAAGTTGAACTTTACTCTAAGTTGGACTTAAAATTATGGAAAGCCATTTGTAGCCTTGTAATACAATATATTCAAAAGCAAGAATTTTATAATTTTCATAAATGTTGCATTAAGAACATGAAATCTCCTTGATAATAGAAAATATTAATGCTTTGAATCAACATTTCATGCCTTTTAAAAAGGAATTTTACAACAATTTTCCAAAAAGAATAATGGCTTTCCATACTTTTTAAGTCCAACTTAGAGTTAAGTTCAACTTAGGATCTTGGTGAAACACCCCCTGAACACTTGGTACTATCCAATTTATGAATCCAGAATTATTCAACTACTTAATAACAAATGCAAGGAGAATATGAAGGAAATAAACACCAGCAACTACTGATAGTAAAACATAAATCACAATATATATTTCATTCTGAAAAATGCCAATTAAATGTCAATTTTTATAACAAATGCAAGAAAATATGGAGAAAAAAAAACACACACAACTATTTATAAGCATTAGTTTAACAATGTCACCAAAAAAATGAATATAGATATTTTCCACACAACAAAATAGATATATATTTGCCACAAACTTGTCACGGATACTACATGCATATCTTTGGGTGCATTTGAATAGACATGTCTCCCCCACAATCAGCATTTTTAAAACATGTTTCCGGCTTATGTTTATGGGAAAAGATGTGTCTGAAACGTGTTCCAAAACGTTGATTTGGGGCTAGACAGGTTCTATCTAAACACACCCATAGACTCACCACTGATGTTACAGTTGTTGCTTTTGTTGCTGCCACAATGCTGGCTGTTGAGGCAACTGTACTTGTTGCAGGCTTGTGGCTGCCATAATGCTTGTTGATACTCCAAAAATATTGATGCTTGTTGCATCACAAAATGGTAGCCGGCCATGTTACAATACTTGTGGGTTTGTGGCTGCCACACTGCTCGTTACTCAAGAAAATCTTTGTTGCAGGTTGCACGATGCTTGTTGCTCTATGGTATATGACTAAAGGCTGTTCTTGTTGCATCTCAGAATGGTAGGTGGTAGACCTGTAACAATACTTGTGGGTTTGTGGCTGCCGCACTGCTCGTTACTCAAGAAAATCTTTGTTGCAGGTGATACAACGCTTGTTGTTTACTGTATACGACAAACAATCAATCATCAATCAATCAATCAATCAATCAATCATCAATCAATCAATCAGTCAGACAATAACAAAATCACAATCTTCATTATTGCCATAAAAATCACCTCAACTTAAGTCACAACCCCCATCATCATCATCATCATCATCATCATACCAAAATCATCAGCATAATCATTATCATCATACCATCATCATCATCATCACCACAGGCATCATCAGCATTAACATCATTATCATCATTTATTGTCATCACATTAAAACAAAAATTATATTCTTCACTTTCACGCAAACATAACATGCAAAACCATTGCCTTTCCACTCGTGTTAATTAAATGTTGAGGCCTTCATTTTCTTTGTTTTCAATTCCCTTTGGGAAATTCCTTTTATTTTTCGAATGATATTATATTTTGTCTTGCATCCATCCGACCAACCATCCAGTCAAGAAGTTACCACAATCTTAACTTGATATATTTGTGTAGCCTGGGACTTTGCAGCTTACAAACTTTAAAAACTACATTACTTCAAAAAATCTCTCGGTTTTGAATAATATATCAAATATGTCAGCAAATTATTGGGTCTCAATACACGAGACTACAAGCAACATGACTTGTTCTGGGTTCCCCCTTCAATGCAAGGGGTATAAGGGGGGCCAATGACAATTAGCCTTACTCTACAAGACCCCTGGAATAATTATATTGAAACTCACTTTAAAAAAATGGAAAATTTGCAAATAAAAATCCATAAGCCAAAGGTCCCAAGCTACAAAATGGTATCACACTGTCAGGAATAATAGTAATAATACAATCAAGTAACAATTCACCCCTCAACATTTTCTCAAAATCCTCAGATTGTATTTCTAGTGTTCATTCAAAAAACAAAAAATTGCCTCAATCTATACAGTCAAGTACATATAGTACGTAATGCTGTTTTTAATATGTAAGTCTCAAATCTAGAGGCTTAACCCACTGCCTACAAGGTATCAACATTTCCATTGACTTTAATACACGTCGGAAAGCGTCCCCATAGGCAACGGGTTATTATACGTCAGCATAAAACAGGAAAAAAACACGTTATTATAAGTCGAGTCACGAGAAGAAAAAAAATACAAGAATCGTTCGGAGCACACAGGTATTATAACTTACATCGGTTGATTCACGACAAGTGAGAGAGAGAATTAGACACACATATATTCTGAACGTCGCAAGTAAATTTGTTTTCTTTACAAATTCTACATTGAGTAAAGAAGTCTCACATATTTTCTTCATCTTCGACATAAAATCTCGCTGTACACACTTCAATTTTTCGTTACGTAATCACAGTATTTCTTTTCATCATCTATTACTGTGTAATCAATATCATAATATTAACATTTTTACAAAATATGGAAAAAAGATAGAGATGATGATGATGATGATACAGATGAAATCATTAATAAAAGTCACTCTACAAAAAAATGACGACAACATAGTTTACAATTCTGTCAAACGGAATCGGTTTAAAAATTCACGGATTCAATGAAGAATAAGTTACATTTCGAGTACAAGTCTTACGTAGTACCAAATAATTAATAATGGACATTCATGATATGTTTGTAAACATACATTCTTTTTTTGTAGTTCTGTCCACACACACACACAATGTATTATTCTTACATGCTGAATAAGCTAATAGTACAGTTGTATATCGATATATATGCTAGATACAAATTAATCAAGTGTAAAAATAAATCCACTTTTTCCTCTCCCTCTTACTCTCTCTCTCTCTCTCTTCCTCTCTATCTCTTTTTCACTCGCTCTCTTCCTAATACTCATGCTCTCATATATCTACACTTGTATATTATACCAATCATATAGTTGTTTAAAATGTTCATCATATATATGGTTCCCACTTCTTAAATAAAGTTGGACAGTTGCTGTGAGTTTGTACCTAACATTATCGCAACAATCCATTTCCTATTGTTGTACGAATACAATTTCTCCTTCATTATTTTTCTATATTTTAGAAATGACTACAGTTGTTCCTTCTTCATGTTTTTAGGTTTTTCACATTTTCTCCTTCTTTATGTTTGTAATTTTATTTCTATGGTTAGTACAAATTTTGTTTTTGTATATTTAAGATGGTTTGTACGAATACACTTATCTTCGTTGTTTTCGTCTTCCTTTTATCAAAGTATCTGTGACCCAAATTTGCACCTTTCTAAAGTTTCTAGAAGCATAAAAGATTCACAAAATCTCTCTCGCTCTTGATAATGCACGTTCAATCACAGACACATGTGTAACATGGTTCACACAAGATCGGGAAACCAAAAATGATGCCATCAACTGGTATATCTTGGTGTGAAATTCTCTGGTATGGTTTTTAAATGGTTATAACTATTCATAGAATGACATGATAAAAAGTACATACATGTACAGAATAAATTAGGCTAAAACAAATTTGTTTTGTTCGAGACCTGTACAACTATAATACATCTTTATCTAGACTAAGTTCGTTTACATCAAAGTATTTACATTCAGAGCCGAGAAGTTCTCGTAACACATCTTCACAGCTTTTATTTATTACGCACACAGCGATTGTGCCTCCGCTTCAGCAATTTTTGACATATGATAAGTCCCTCCATCCATCTTGCAAACTAGTCCCCTGCTCCAACATAGACCACCCCACTTAGAGGAATACGTGGAATTGAAATTCCTAGTGCTAGTCGGGATATTTAGCTGTATTTCAGCGACACTCTCAATCTTAAAATGACACGTGAATTAGAAACGTAATCTCCCTCAAATACTAACTTCTCCCCTACTCCAAAATGAACCATTCCATCAGGATATATATGCTCATTTCAGCAGCACTCTTGCATAATACATAGTGTCACATAATCATGTGCGTGATGATCCCTCTGAGTCTTTAACGAAACATTCCCCTGCTCCAAAATGAAACATGCCACCACTAGTCGTGCGCTACATGTATATAAACCACCATTATTGTTATTTTTAGTCTGGATATCTGGATATTATAGTCCAGATGTAAGCTTAATTTAGCAGCAAGTGAAATAACTTTGTTCGAACCATATTTTCATATCATTTGTGAAGTGCCTAGACTATGAAATCGCATTTTGTAGATCAAGTGATTCAATTGTCACGTAAAATAAAGATAACTGTAAAACTATGACTTCAGATGCATATGAAACATACACAAAACTGTGTTTAAAAAAACATGCAGGATATATTTCGTTTTCCCAAAGAACCTACATCAAGTTCTTTTCTTCCAGTCAACCATAACTTGTTAAACTAAAAATTGTGAATGCTTGATAAAAAACAAGGTACATTTCTTCAGCCTTTGGTGCAGATACATGCGTGACCTCAAAATATAAAAACAAAATAATGCAATGAAATGATGCAAAACATTGTAGTTCATATGTTCAAATGGTTAATTTTGACAGTACTCCAAATTAAACCCGTTGACAAATGTGGCATTAAAATCGTTCCTAAACACAACACCTAAATAATCGTTGGTCTACTAAATGTACGGTTATGAACATCCAAATAAATAACAAAAATTAATTGCTGGAATATGCAGCACGATAAGCCTAAATGATATTATTTTTAACAAATAAACTCAGAAATAAACTCAGTCAAATTCCTTTAATAGAGGAAAAGTGAAATTATAACTATATTTGAACTGAAATATGCTTGAAATAAATAATAATACAGGCTCATGTTGAGATATGATTCTTAAAAATAAAAAAATGTAATCAACTACCTCATGTACCTCAATATATTTGTTTCTCAAGTGTGTTTTTAAGTTGAATTAGTTTAATTCAGTCCAATAAAAACAAATCAAATTCAAATATGACCAATGAACCTCATGAGATAAAAAGGTTTAAATATTGTGTGCTATAAAAAAATGATGATTCCGTTGCACATATTATGGACTACTGTTTGACATAATTGTGAGAACAAGAGTCAGCTGGTTCCTATCATAACCTAAAGAAAAAGTGTTTAACCTAAAAGAAAAAGTGTTTTACTTTTGAGGTATGGGATAAATTTTATGCCAGGGTCATTTTCACTGAATTGTGCAAGCACTGTCTTCCTTTTTATTCTTTTCAAGAGATGGTTCAGAACCTCTCAAGCCCAAACCGGTTTGATCCAGTTTCTCAGAAACCGGAACGAATTTGTCAAAACTGCCCTGATCTGGTTTCTTGCGGATGTTGCTGTCAGCTGCATTACCACCAAGTTGTCTTCGACCCCCAAAAGAAAAGGACCGGAACATTTGCAGTTTTGGAGAGAGTATCTCATGGAGTGACTCGTTAGAGCCTTTGATTCCCCTCTTTAGTTGTGGACTCCTATCAAACATCTTCTTCATTGGCTTCAGGGACTCGTGACGCTTCAGATGCTGGTTTTCACTGTCGTTGCAAGACTGTTCTGCACTTGTAACACTCGTTTGAAGAACACACAGATTCTCCTGTGAAATATTGACCCACTCGTTCTCACGGGCAAACAGGAGTGCCCTATCAACCGGACTTCCTCGTGGACTCTTGGGTCTGAGAGGATCGGCATCGAAGAACACCTCTGAACCATCCTGGTCATCGTAGGGTGGTGGAGTCAGCACCCAATCGGATTCAGAGGAGTAAGGCTTCACAGGGACAAAGTCATCGCTGACCTCAAGGTCTGGGTCTGATCTCTGGGATGTGGGGGATGCAGAGGTCTTCTTGGACTGACTCAGTTGGATCAAGGAATCTTGCTCGTTTGCAGGAGCTGGCACGTTCCCTGATCTACCTGACTGGTCTTCCTTATCTCTGTAGTCTCTCAAGTCTTTGAAGTCCCCTGCAGGTGAGTCTTTGACATCTTTGACATTTGAATCGGCTAAAGATGCAGTTCTGGTTACAGAAGTTGGGCTTTTGGAAAGAATGTCTACAGTTTCCACCAGACTTGGATCTTTGAGTTTGGTCACTTGGACACAAAGGCATGAGTGTTTTTCACGCTCTTGATGGTTTGGTTCTGTGGTTAGAATATCAGGTACCAATGCAGCCGTCTCTGACCTTTCATCAGGCGCATGCTCATCTTGCATGTCTTTTACCTGAGTAACCTCAAACCCAGAGTACTTGTCTGTAACACCTGCATCGCTGGCCTCCCTTTGTTCCTGTGCATGATCTTTCGGGAGTTGCAAGGATTCTGCATAACCTTCTGGTGTCGGCTCCCCAACTGAGGAGTTAGCCATTTCTGTAGGTTGGTTTATACTTTGTTCTTCTATTTCACTGCGACAGAGCAAGTCTGATTGTTTCTGTAGGGCAACTGCATGAAATAAAGGGAATTTAAGCATTTCTTTCTGGTACTGCAGGTGCAAGTCTTCGATACTACGTCCTTCAGACAAGTTGACATTTGGTTGTTGTTGTTGTTGTTCCACTGTATCAATTTGTGGCACAACTAGGGTTTTTCTATAGTCCGATTCATCGCGTTCTAATACACAACGGGGGTGAAGGTAAGAATTGTTTTCTGATACATCCTCCCGCAGAACAGGTTCTGCATTTTGGTGCTGACCAATACATGAAAATGAAATCTCCTGGGAACTTCCAGGCTCAGTATCATAACCATTGCCTTCTTCCTCTTCATCTACAAAATTGCCATCCACATCTTCAAGAGCAGCAGAATACACATTGTCCCCTTCCACCCTCTCCTCCTCATCCTCTTCATCGAGATACAATAGAGATGCCTGCAGCTTTTCACTAATCATCTGGAGGTTTTCAATCGAGGCGATGCTGCCTCTGGTCTCATAGGCACGGAAGGATTCACAGATTTCCTCTTCAATCGCGTCCATACCTTCCCCGGCTGATGTCCCCTCTGCTGGAGCCCATTCTTCCTGCTTGTCAAGTGACCAGTGCGAGGGGATGCCCTGCTCTTGGAAGGTACCTGGACAACTGGCTTCCTCTTGGATGTTACCTGGATTAAAAGTTTCCTCTTGGAGCGGCTGAGGAAGCATATGTTGATTCCAGGAAGCAGAGGTCTGGACCATGTTGTCCACCTCTCTGGGACCTCTGGAACCTCTATTTGGACTCAGACATTCCGCTTCTTCTGATTCACCCAAACAGAACTTTGTTTCCCGGAACTCCAGGTCAGGTCCCGAGGTCAGGACTTCCTGCTGCGAATCGCTCGACCCTCTGAACCCTCTCTCTGGAAGGTCTTCTTCTTCTCCCGTGTCATCAAACCGTATCAAGGTTTCCTGCAGCTCCTGCATGTACACCTCGATGTCTTCCAACGAGTCGTACTTGATCCTAGTCTCTGATGCCCCGTGCTGGAGCAAAGAGTCCTGCATCTCTTTAACGAACGTCTTCAAGTCGGTGACATCCTCTGCCTGGTGCAGTTGCAGGAGAAGAGATCCTCGTTTACTGTCAATTACTGAACCCCACACATTTTTTGGAGGAACGGACACCAGGCTGCCCTTACCCAAGTCATAACATGCTTGGCTTTCCATTTTCCCTAAATCAGAACATTCCTTCTTTTCCAGATTCTCCGCATCAATACATCCTGGGTTTTCTAAATTGGCAGAATCAGAACATTCTTGGTTGTCGATATTCTCTGGACAAGAAATGTCTTGAGCGTCCACATCCAAGACAGAAAACTGAAAGACATATTCCTGCATTTTTAGTGCATCTTGGCTTTGAGATATTGAACCAGCTGACTCTCTTAACCAGCCATCTAAATGGACTCCATCCCACCCATTGCTAATACATATTTTAAATAATGAAAATTAAATTTTTATTAAAATTAAAAATTTAATAAATGTACATGCAAGAATGATTTAGAGGGAGATAAAAAAAAGAGTAATATTATTATTAAGACCAGAATAAAAGCAACACTTGACAAATATAACAAACATCTTTGCATTTGAAAGTTGAAAAGCCCTAAAAGTTCGTTAAACACAATTTCATTACAAATTAACCATTTGTGTATTTTTTGCATGTTTATGGGAATAAACCATCAGAAACAGTTTGTAACATTGCGATGCGCTCCGACACTGCTTCAAATTGGCAGCATGTACACAAACATTTAGCATTATTAAGCAATCATCTTGAATTCGAATTGAGTTCATATATGTGCATAACACATATCCTTTACAATATGTACTTGATAAAAATTAAAAAAACCTACCCTTCCCTCGAGAATTACTTTGCAAGTAGTGCATATAATGCAATGTGGTATTACATGAATGAATCATGTCATTTTCAGTACATGTACACATATACGTTTATTTATTGTATAATTTAACATCATGTATTGAAGATATATATTCGTTGTAGCCTGCTAGATCAAATTTGTGCTCACGTATTAACCAATTATGGACTCGTCCTAAAGCTACTCAGGCTGGGGGCTGGAGAACGCATGTTATATCAAAATCATATACTCATGAACAGGTTAATTCTATGGTTCTACACAGATATGCCAAATGGATTTGACTACCAAACTCAAGAGTATAAATGTACCTTTAATGCTATAATGGTGAGAAATTATCCTATTGGCTTTCATTAACAAAAATGAATAACATAATGTACCATTGTGATACAGTATATATGCTTTGGTTGGTGTCCCGTCTTGTCTTGTCTTAAAACATAGGCAATAGATTTAAGATGGAGATGGGATTATGACATCGCAACATAAAATTACCAACATTTGACAAAATAAAAATGGATTTTGATTTTTTTTAAAGATACTAAAACCATGATAATATTCCAGATTGTGAAAATACATCAAACATATTTCAAGAAGTCAAATGTAGCTTAATATTTGCATTTATTTGCTGTAAAAAAAAAATAACACTTAGAATACTGCATCCTTCAACCATCAGCATATAAAAGGATTACACCCCTATAGAAAATATTGTTGATGAAAAAGAAAAGGACACTTTTTAATAATCACTTTTTGTGGTTCGGAGATAATCATGTTTTAAAGTTTAGGAGCCATGTAGAAACCAAATTATTTAGCTCTCTTTTTTGTGTGGATAACTATCCCCAAAGTTAGAAATAATTACTATCCGAAAATATGGCATCACATAGAGCGGCTACGACCTACAAAATGGTATGCAGAAATCAATTTAGCGAAAAACTGATTTAACGCCCTTTTCACTGTTACCCGACATTATGGTCAGCGTACAAAACATTCACTCATACAGTACATAAGCTTCCATGAAATGTTCCAATGAATTGATTCAATCAGTTAAAAAAAAAAAACAATGCAATGAAAAATAAAAATGAATCCTGTGTTAGTTTAAATTTCTTGACAAACAATTATGATCCTTACCCCCATGTCAGGAGGAGAGTGGGAAACGTTTTCTGATGATTTTTTAAAACAAAATTGAAACAAAGCAATTAAAAAAACAGGTGCTGTTAGTCTTGAGATTTCTCGGAGAAGAAAATAATAAGATGTCATACACACTCCAATGGTGAATGCAGCAAACTTAATCATCTGAGATGTTAGTTTAAACAAAGAAATGAAAATGTGATGTTCACCCCGCTTAAAAATAGTGAATGGTAAAAACAAAATTCTTCTTTATAAACCATGAAAAGTGAAAAATCATAACGGCTCAAAACTCAAAATCAAAAGATGGCGGTGATTCTGATGGTGATGATGATAGGTGGTGGTGGTTCGAGTGATGTTAAGTAGATGGCGCGGTAGTAGCAGTAGTAATACAACCACCGATGGTAGTAAATGGTAGCCGCAGCGGTACCCATGGTAGCAATTGGCAGTACGGTACAGTCAAACCTGATCTAGGGACCACCTGTAGGCAAAGAACACCTGTCTATAAAGACAGGTTATCTTGTTTCCCTAAGAAGCAGTTTGCATGTTAATTAAACTGTCCATTAAGATCACCTGCCTATAAAGACAGGTTATCTTGATTCCGTATGAACCAGTTTATTGGTGAATGAACTTTTTCTCTACAACTACTACGTAGCTAGGGTGGTCAGTATACACAGGTTTGACTGTAGTAGTAGTACTAGTACCGTGGTTGTTAATGGTAGTAGCGGAAGTGGTAGTGGTAGTAGAAGTGGTAGTAGTAGTAGCAAGAAGAGATGGTTTTTTGGTTGCTTACTTGCTGGGGCTATCTTTGGTCACGCCCACCGCCGGCGCCGGGGCAACCGTTGGCGAGGGCCCGTCCGTCCTCTGCTGGTGAATCGTGCCGGTGAAGTTGAGCGCGTGGCCCGGAATCCATCCCTCTTTGGCGGGGGAGTCCTGGTCGGCTGCACGGTACACGAGGTACATGCTGTGCTGATTCGCGGCCAGAATCTGCACCGTCTCGCCTTTCGTCACCGTGATTTCGTCTTCTTTCAGCGCCGCGTAGTCTTCGACCACCGGTGCCATACAGTGATCCGTCTGGTAAGAATGACATGAAAAGTAAAATAGAAAAAACAATTGACCAAATGGAACAAAAAAAAACACAATCTCAATGTAAAAAGATAGCTGCAGTAGATATGTTTTCCTGGTAATTGTAATTATGATAAAAATGATCACTAAACGCATCCCTGTTTTTAAGTATAGGAAGAGGGAAACAACAATTTGAAGTATTGGTACAACACCTTTAAAAAAGAATACCAACAAATTGTCAAATGAACACCAATTGCAATGGTAACCTGGTTAGACACTGTTTAACTATTGGAGAATCTGGTTAAACATAGTTTAACTCTTTGGGAATTAAAATTCTATGAGGCAACAGGCTAAAAGAACTCACAAAGGTTCCATCGTCAGGCTCTGAGCTGGACACCGAGGCGTAGCTTGTCCTGTTGAAGGTCGATCCAACCGGCTCCCGGTTCGCGACCCCATGCGGTGAGGTTGTCGTCTCGCCTGCTATCTTCTGATTGGACGGTGAATTTGAACTGTCTTTGCCGTTCACTTCGCTATCCTTCTGTAGCGAGCCCGTGGAAGCGCGCTTGGAGCGCACCGAAACCCCACTGTCCTTTGACGGGCTGGAGGAACTTGTGACGTGGAGCGGACTTCCTTTGGCTTTGTTCTCTATCACGATCGTGCCGCCACCGTTTCCAGTTGACACTGACCCGGGAGAAGTCTTCTCAATCGTTGGCGATGTTGCCGTCACGGTAGTCCCAATATTTGCACTTTGCGTCCGCATCAGCGGGCTTTTGTTAGCTGCGTTATTCTTCTGGTGGCTGTCCGCAGTGCACTCTGCACTCGCACTATTTGAAGATGCAAGGTCCAAATGGCCCGAGACGGGTCCAGCCGACGACTTATTCGCCGCTTTTTCCGCCGCGTCCTTTGCCTCTTTCTCCTTGGCGTCCTTGGCACGCTGCAGGCTCTCCTTGCTGCCCATAGGGCTCGTGTCGCGCGACTTGCTCGGCCGGAAAGTGTGGAACAACCCGTCGAAAAACTTGCGGCGGATCGACGGCGATCCCGCCTGATTGTCCGATTTCTTATCGCCCTTCTCGTCGTGCGTGGGCGTTCCGGCTTTCGCCGTGTCATCTCCCCCGCTGCGTTTCTTTGCATTGTTCTTGTTCTCCTTGAGCTCATTGAGGGAGATGGCAGCCGGAGCAGTCTGGTTCTTCCTATGGCTCTTGAGACTGCTAAAGATCGTGTGCTGCTTCTGGAGCTGCGTTTGCGGCTCGCCCGTCTGCGAAACCGCCTTGCGCAGCTTGCCTGACTTGTCCGCGCTTGGGGAGGTTGGAGATGGCGCAGGGGAGGCACCGGGAGACTTCCCATCAGGAGCCCCAAACGGGTCCAGTCCCAATCCGCCGCCCTCAAGTCCCTTCTGGTAGGCGATTGGAGATTGCAGCGCTGCATCAAGAGATAGAAGTGGAACAGAAAGTCAGGGTACCATCTGCGATATTAGGTTGTCATATTCAATCATGGATGTTAATATCAAAATCTCTTAACTAAATATCAACAATTGGAGATTATAGTGCTTAGAGATTTTCCAAAATAGCCTTTTCTTTGAAATATCAAATATCACTACTGTTATTTCAGAGGAGCGAATGCCAAGTTAGTTAAAGTAAAATCTACTTGAAATCATTTACAAATCTGTGTATCATAAACAACACAAAAAGAGAGAACAACTCTAAACAACTATCCTTATAAAAGTTGACAACTTTCACGCATTGTAGCACAAGATTATCTCTGATTAGGGTCTATGCAAGAAGCATGTTCTATATTTAAACAAAAAAATTGTCACCTATGAGATGAACCATAAATTTAAAACGAAAATAAGCTTCACAAAACAAACCTTTGAGAAGATTCTGCTGCTGGTTGACAACCTGAGAGATCTCTGTCACCCACTTGTCCTTGCTCTCTGGCGTAGCTGCCTGGCATAGCAGCACCAATCCGTCCTTGGCCTTTGCCCTCATGGTGAACTTGAGCGGGTCATCCTCATCCTCAAGAACAACTTGGTTAACCTGGTGAACAAACGACAGATCATTTCATTATTCAATCAATCAATCAAACAATTTAATCAATCAAAGCAATCAATTAATTGCTTTCTGGAATGGTTGCCTGGCATAGCAACACCAATCCATCCTTGGCCTTTGCACTCATGGTGAACTTGAGCGGACCATCCTCATCCTCAAGAACAACTTGGTTAACCTAGTCAACAAATGACAGATCAGTTCATTATTCAATCAACTAATTAATTAATCAATCAATCAATCTTTAAAATAATTAATTGCCTGGCATAGCATCACCAACCAATCATTGGCCTTGGCTCTCAGGGTGAATTTCACAGGGTCGTCCTCAGCCTCAAGAACGACTTGGTTAACCTGGTCAATAAACGATAGACCAATCAATTATTCAAACAATTAAAAAATCAAGTAATTGGTTTCTGGAATACTTACCGGGCCAACAAACGATAGATCAATTGTTTTATTGTATTATTTAATCAATTAACCAATAAAGCAATCACTCATACAATCAATCAATCGCCAATCTTTGTTACAGGGCCCAGAACTCACTTTGATGCTGTGCTTGAAGACATAGCCCGGGTTACTGAATCCCTTCTTCTTCTCTAGCTGGTCGGCAAAGATGATGATCTGCTCGAACATGAAGACGTGTCGCTCCTTGTATTTTTGCGTTCCCTCGTCGGCCATGGCAACCAAGAGGGTATCCTGATATAGCAGCTCGCCCTGAGCATTGATCTTGCCCTGTCAATGGAAAAATAATTTGTTGAATAGTTTATAAGATTGTTTGAACATACAGTCAAACCTGTGTATTGTGACCACTTTTTTTTATAGGAAAACAAGAAATTATGCTACTGTAGACAGAAGACCTCTATAGACAGGTGGCCACTATGACAGGTTTGACTGTACCTGCAAAGCAAAACATTGAGAACAGGACTTCAGATTTTATGCGAGGTTTAAATGTCTATCACACATACACAATGATTTGAAGTTGTAAAAATTGAATTAGCTCACGAAACATAAATATGTATAATGTGTTGGAAACAGTCAAATAAATTAAATATAAAATCATTTTAATAGAAGATTACTCATTATTCCCTTAGCCACATCATCCCTAACAGACCCTAGTACCCAAATAGTCTAGCAGGGTTTCATGATATCAACCCTGATCTTTCGACAGAACATTTAATTGAACAAATAAAGAGGTTGAGAAAGCAGTTTTTAAAGAAAAACAAAAAGAGGTTAATAGGTAAAAAGTTAGAACTTACATCCCATCCTTGAAGTCTACCGATTGCCATCATGTCGTTGGCTTTCTTGGGGACGACCTGCATGATGCTGACGGCTTGCATCAGCTCGCTCGTGTCCATCCCTGCCTTCTGCGATTGCTTCAAAATGTCCTAATTGAGAGATTTAAAAACAAACAGGATTTGTGATGACGTAATTGCTATGAAACATCAACTTTTCTTGAACTGCATGTATGACTGATTAGAATCTGAGAGAAACATGCTGCTTGCTGTCTTGGGGACGACCTGCATGATGTCGACAGCCTGCATCAGCTCGCTCGTGTCCATACCTGCCTACTGGGATTGCTTCAAAATGTCCTATATCATGAAGAAATATAAAACAACTAGATGGATCTTCGACTGCGCGCAGTCGAAAATGATGCCTCCGCCATTACGCAATTTATTTATGTCAACCCCAAATCAACATGTACACAGAATTAATTCTGTCAACTCAATTTTGATGGTACTGTCTTTTAGATCTTGACGTATCACAATTATGAGCTATAAGTGACCTTGACCTTTGCCCTCATGACCCCAAAATCTAATGACTACAATTGTTCCCTATTATAAATTCAGGTATCAAGTTGGATTGAAATCTGATATTCAGTTCTTGAGTTTTCCAATCTCAAGCTACTTTTACATATAATGAGCCCTGTGACCTTTGACCTTTGACCTCATGACCCCCAAAATCTAATCAGTTCATTGGCTCTCCAAGGAACATACATGTACCAAGTTTGGTCAGAATCTGTCAATCCCTTCTTGAGATAACGCGATCACGAGCTATTTTTGCATATATAATGAGCTCTGTGACCTCTGACCTTTGACCTCATGATCCCAAAATCTAATCAGATCATTGGCCCCCCAAGATACATACATGTACCCAGTTTTGTCAGAATCAGTCAATCCGTTCTTGAGATAACGCGATCACGAGCTATTTTTGCATATATAATGAGCTCTGTGACCTTTGACCTTTGACCTCATGACCCCAAAATCTAATCAGATCATCGGCCCCCCAGGATACATACATGTACCAAGTTTAGTAAGAATCTGTCAATCCCTTCTTGAGATAACGCGATCACGAACTATTTTTGCATATATAATGAGCTCTGTGACCTTTGACCTTTGACCTCATGACCCCAAAATCTAATCAGATCATTGGCCCCCAAAGATACATACATGACCCAAGTTTGGTGAAAATCCGTTAATCGGTTCTTGAGATAACGCGATCACGAGAACGGGACGTACGTACGGACGGACGTACGTACGTACGGACGGACGGACAACCCGAAAACATAATGCCTCCGGCTACTTCGTTGCGGAGGCATAAAAATGTTTCGATCTGATGGTAACATGTCGTTTAGCTATCTTACACAAGCTTTGCAAGATGTTAACAGCATGTATCAGTTGGTATTGTTTCTTGGGTAGTCCTAAAATACAAAGGGATACCATGTTTGCTTTCTTGGGGATGACTAGCATGATATTGACGGCTTACATCAGCACTGCCGTGCCAATACCTCTGTGACTGCTTCAAAATGTCCTATTAATGTAAAGTAGTATTAAAAGAATACATTCAGTGATACAAATCAAATTTTTACTTTATGAAGTATCTCAAAAATGAAAAGGTCTGGTACTTGGCAGAAATTAGTACCTCCAAATGCTTGAGCCCTACACGAAGACTTATCAGCCAAAAGCCAAGACAATATAATGCTTTGAGCGCATTGATAATAAAGCGCCATAAATGTACTTTTTATTATTATCATGATTATCCTATGCATACCTTGAGAAGAAGCTGGTATTTCATTATCCTCTGGACTGGTTTGATGAGTAGATCCCCGAGGGATAATTTATGGCCCAACTTCACTCTCATTTCCTGTAAGCAAATAAAAACAATAAAAGGCTTAAGAATTAAGTGAAAAATGCTCCCCAGGGAGTGGAAAATTGCCAGGAGAAGTAACTAGCCTATCTTCAACTAATAAGTTGTTATCTATAAAAACACGTGCAACATAAATTCCTAATATCCAGTATCTAATAACCAAGTTATCAGTCATCAGTGCTAAATACCTGGGTAAAACAAGTTACATTTTAATGCAATTTTGTTTGTTTTGAAAAGCAGATACATCTGAATCATGAACAAATAACTAGGCATCAGTACATGAAATAAATATACAGTCAAACCTGTGTATAGTGGCCACCCAAGGGAGACAAGAAATGTGGCCACTGTAGACAGGTGACCTCTATAGACAGGTTCAATTACACTGTTTTTCTCTGCAAGGGATCACTTTGAGTGGCCACTATAGGCAGGTTGGCTGCTATAGACAGGTGGCCGCTATAAAGACAGGTTTGACTGTACATGTAAATATAGGTTGAGGCTATACCGTTGATTATTATGTGCAACTATTACATCAAATTCATTTGCATTTAATGAAGATGTTGATATGATTAAAAGCTCCGGCCCCGTTTGACTTCCAAATAATATACGTACACGTAATAATACAAGTATTTCAATAGCAAGGAAAGCAGTTTACTTACCTCAAAGAATGTTTCAAATTCGTTGACTATATACTCGGATTTTGGTTTGTTTTGGCAGTACACCACGTACATCCGTAATCTCCTCTCCTGCAAAGGAAATAATAAATAAGAACAAATAATGTATGTTTACTAAAAATCTGTAAATTGGCAACAACTTTCAATTTCAAAATTGAGATTTTCTGGATTTAAACTAGCAACAGCTAGCTGAAGCAAACTATTGAAAAGCGTAAATAAATTTTCACAACTGAAATAATGTATGTTTACTAAAATCTGTAAATTGGCAACAACTTTCAATTTCAAAATTGAGATTTTCTGGATTTAAACTAGCAACAGCTAGCTGAAGCAAACTATTGAAAAGCGTAAATAAATTTTCACAACTGAAATTTGTATCACCTTCTTTGCAGACTGTGTTAAAAGAATGAGTTGCCAATTTCGATGATAAAATACTTGAGAAATAATAATATGCTGTCTCTGAATAATACCCCATACCAGATATGTTTTCTTTACCAATTTTTAAATACTGTTTTATCTTTGAAAATATTTCAAAACAAAATGCAATCATCGCAAAGAGCTTTCCATCCACATTTGTAGACGAGGGAGTCACCTTAGGTGCGATACATACTACATGTAGAGTCTTACTTTGTTTTTCTGAATACAAATACATGGAAATTAAATAGTGAAGTCATTTAATACACATTCATGTAAATTACAGACTACAATAATTTTCTGCTTACATATCGTTTATAGAGTGGACCGAGCTTCTCGGGGTAGTCAAACACTTTGGCAATCTCCTTGGAAAATGTGCTGTGGATAGAAACACAAAGAAATCAAATAAATTAACCGGAACTTCCCTAGTAGATTTTGCAATTTCCAAAGCTACTATTACTAATATAATCTGTATAATGACATTTGTTGAATTCTGAAGAGAGACTACACTGTTTTATGTTCTTTGTTTTGCGCCTTGAGTAAGTTTTTAGAGTGCGCTATCTATATAAGTATTTATATACAAAATCAATCAGTCATGAATGGTTTAATATCTCATCTCTAAGTCGCCATGAACTGGATCACACATACATTTGAAGATATTAGTGATCATATCTAAAAAAAGGACAGAATTAGAGGGTTATTTACTGATATCTCAGGAATTATCAGATCTAAATGTATCTACACTTTGAGGTTCAAGGTTAATTAACAATTATTTCTACTTACTCTCTATGCCACTCAAAGATCTGCGTTATATTGCCGAACACGATCTTTATTTTGCCCGCTTCTAGATCCGGGGGGACCTCTCCGGTATTCATCTCATGAATATAACCCTGAATCAAGATGGAGGAGGTGCAATGGAGGAGGCGTATAAACATAAGATAAATATCGGAGTTAAATTCAAACGTAAAGGAAACTGACCAGAAATATATTTACATTTTTGAAAAATGAGCAAGGAAAAATAGGCTTCACCGGGAATCAAACCCCGAGACCTCCGGATTGCTAGACCGGTGCTCAACCATCAAAGACCCTTGAAAAGGCCCCTCACTTAAAAAGGATAAAGGGTCTTTGTGGCTCAATGGTTGAACACCGGTCTAGCAATCCGGAGGTCTCAGGTTCGATTCCCGGTGAAGCCTATATTTCTTTGCTCATTTTCATTCAAATATTGGAGTTAATAGGTAGTAAATCACATTTCCATATTGCAAAGCCAAATACATTGGGTGGAATTCACAAAGGAGGTTTGTAGGAGGTTTGTACAAACCATGGTTTGACCAAGGTTTACATCTATGGAATGCCATTTGTAAACTGATGCGAGAAGGAATGTAAACTGCATACTTGTTAACAATGTTGATTTACAATTTACGGTATGCGAGCAGCATTCCATAGATGTAAACCATGGTTTGTACAAACCTCCTTTGTGAATTCCACCCATTGTATTTGCTCTTTTTCATTTTATTGATGTGCTTTTGGCCAGTTTTCCCCCTATGTTGGAATAAACTAAACATAAGATACATTAGAATTATATAATTTACATTTTCTTATCACTGCTTTGAGCAAAGTTTATAACAACAACATACAAATGTCAGATTAAAAAAATCACAATCAACATAATACATGTAAAACAATTATTGAACTACGTATGTAAAACCAAACTACTCTGTAACTGTTTTGTATTAAAGCTTTCTGCTAGTGGTCATACATTTGTGGATTCTTTTGCTATTAAATATTTCTTAAATAAAGAGATGCTTAAAGGAATCATGTAGCTTTATTGACATAAACAAAAACTGACAAAGTGTCGATTAAATGTGTATATCTGTGATCCGATACAACAAGGTATGTGAGAACCGCTAGAGTTCTAAGTATAGCTCTGTTGGTTTGGACATTGCTACTACATGTAGATCACTTTTATGAAAGAAGGTCGACTTACATCAACTACTTTTGCCAGATCAGCAACATAGTCAGCTTCCGTGTCGACCATTTCACGAAGAACAAATCTGAAATGCAATAGACAAAATTATAAATTTAAAAAATAAATATATAAATACAACAAAATTCAGTATGACTTCATAACACTACAACGTTGTTTCGTGGGCACAAAACACATGTGCCCACTCTTCAAGTTAAAAGATGATATATATATAATTATCTTTTTTTTTTAAAGGAAAGAAGCGAACAAAAATTAGGAATCAACAAATAACAGATGAATAATCCTAAATTGTCTTTCTCTGCTATATTTATTTTCTCACTTCTGGTATATATACATCTTTAAAATAAAAAATAAAACTACATTCCAAATCAGAAATGACTAACCATTTAAAGACAGACAGACAGAAATAACATGCACACACATGCACTCACCCACACAAAAACACACACACACACGGTCACACAGACGCACACACACAGAGATACACAAACAAAATACACTCACACAAACATGCATACACACCCAGACGCACACTAATACATTCACACAAAAAAAACATGCAAACACATACACCAACAACCAATTAAAAGGCACACAGTCAAACAACACACCGTCACACAAGTAAAAAAAAAACACAAACAGACCTAAAACACAGAAACAAACAAACAAGCTCTATATTTATAATAGCAAAGGGGAAAAATATAAATTCATCTCACGAAAGTTTGTGTTTAGCAGCCTCCCTCTTCTTCTCAGCCTTCTCCTCCTCAGTCTCCTCCTCCTCCGGTTCAGGCTCCGGCTCGGGCTCCGGTTCCGCGGGAGCCTCCACCTCCTCTCCCCCATTTTCTTCTCCTGAAATAGCGACAATAACAGAGACCATAATCAAACAAAAATCAACAAGGAGGTAAAGAGATCACAAACCCAAGGTATGTTGATGACACTTCTCTTGTTTGCAGCATCAAAATGATGATTATACTTTGATATACATAATACCTGCATGCGATATCTTTGTTCTTTTCATCTATTTATGCGTCCCTCTGAATACAAGAACTTTCCGCAGATCTACCCCATGGTACTGACCAGGACTGACTGACCGTACAATGGTTCCTAGATACCCCCTTTCATACTTTGTTTGAGAGGGATATAATAAACTTTCTCTTATAATGCTATGCCAACATCAAATATTATCATTGGTTATCATCATCATCATCATCATCATTAATTCCCATTTTTTTCCTTTTCCAAACAATACATTTTTTTGTTGGTTTCCATTATAATTAACTTGGTCTGATGATATACATGTATCTATTCATTATTTCCCTACAGGATTTTTCTTGGCTATTTGACATGCCCATGAATGTAATACCATTAACCTTGGTTATAGCTTTTTAAAAACTTAGGGTGCATTTATACCCAAACGGATGAATCATGAAAATTCCCTAAAAAAAACACACAGTTTATTATACGGAGTCATTTGATATTCCAGTCTAAGTCACAAACACGCACACACGACCACCACACCCACACCACAACCCCCGCTAGACCTCCGCACAAACACACATGTATGCATGCATCAATGAAACAGGATATAATTGCTTTCTGAACTGCGGTGATCCGTTAACTGTGCCCGAGTCTTAACGACAAAATCCGCTCCACCGTACCTAGAAAATTACCCTTCACTTTCTCTATCTATCTCTCTCTTTGGAAAATGACAGATCATTATGCCAAATCCTTCAAGGAAATGTTGCAAAGCGAGAGGGGAAATTCCCACTCTTTATTGTGGCACCTGCACTTTTAAATCCACACTCATTATTTTATTTTTTTAAAGTGATGCCTGTAAAGTGTCAGATATTGCACAAAATGACATTTGAGACTTCAATCCTATATCAATATCATTGTAAAATACAATTGAAAGATTTGTGAAAGTTTGAAAGAAAACGACCACTGTTTACCTAGTGAAAAAACGACTATTGAGTTCATATTTTATCACCGAATACTCATGGCCTGCCGTAGATTTGTCGCAGTAATAATCGTCCGTTTGACGATATCCGCACCCGTGTATACAGACGGTACAGAATTTGCGCGTGCTCGGCTCAACATCGATCGCGTGGCGCGCCGGCCGGACGTGTTCAGCTACGGCAATTGTACTTTTTACCAAAACTGTTGGGCAACGGTTTTGAGATGATGATTTTCAATGATAATTATCTTCATACTAAAGGGACATTTGAAAAAAATGTAACCCTATTTTATTCTTCTCTTACCACAAGCTAAACAACACGGCAGAAGAGAAACGAGGAAGCTCCAAGTAATTTTCGTGGAGTTAGACACTTTACTTGGATCACTTTAAGGATCATGATGATATCTGAGTTTTGCAGGATGACTCTTTAAAGGGATCTAGTAACTTTGTTGACATGTGCAAAAAGTGATGAATGGTTGATGCAATGTATATTGTTGTTATCTCATATGTATTGTGTGAAAATTTCAAGTCAAATGGACATCGTATGGCCAAGTAATGAGCAAAAATGCAAAGTGATATTCAGTAACTCACTGCACTCACTTTGTACACGGAAGAAAAACTCGCCCGGAGTTTTTCTTATCTGAATAATTCAATCATACATATCTTTGTAACGAAAGGGAAATTTGAAAAACCGAAACCTGTCCCATGATTTTATTGTTAATACGAATACAACAAGGTATAAGGGAACCGCTAGAATTAAAATTTTATTTTGAGGATTTGGACAATGTTACTAAGTCCCTTTAAAGACCTAGCTAGTGCTCTTTTAACTCTTTATGTGCAGAAGCTGTAATTTTGCAGCACGATTATACACGAATGTGTCAGCTACTGCGATATCGTAACAGCACAAGACAAGTTAATCTGCCCTCAAACCATATGCTTTTACCCGTGCCAAAATCTGTCTCATCTTTAAAAACAAAGAGACAAAAACACAACGTTCCTGTTGTCACATCAATCTCGTTCAAAATTCTGTGTCAAAAAACAATCTCTGAAACTTTCCCCTTTTCTATTAATAAATACCATCCTCTCATACCCTATGAAATTTTTGTAAGCTTAATTCTCGAAAAACAAAAACATTAAGAATCCTTGTCATATCAATCCATATCAAAATTCTGTTGAAAACAAGCTCTAAAAAATTCCCCCTTTCTCTTAGATAAACATCCCAATATATTTATATTTTTTTATCCTAATCCTTAAAAACAAAAGAGAGCTTGCCGCATTGATCCATATCAAAATTCTGTTAAAAAACAAGCTCTCAAAATATTCCCCTTTCTCATAAATAATCACCCCCAATATACCCCTTTTTATAATTTGTTATTCTAATCCATAAAAACACAAATTAAATTTAAATCAATCACTTTTTTAAAATTTGGTTAAAAACAAGCTATCCGAAATTCCTTTTGCATACCACTTTTATACTTTGTTAAATACTAATCCTTAAAAACAAAAGCAAACAAATTCATGTCACACCAATTTCTTTTCAAAATTCTTTTAAAAACAAAACAAAAAACAAAAACTAAATTATTCCCCTTTCTATTCAATAATCAGTCCCGCGTACCACTTTTTGGATTTGTTAAAGCCCAATCCTCAGAAAAGCATTTCTTGTGACACAAATCTCTTTTAAAATTTGGTGTTTAACCTCTCAAGAATTCCCCTCCCTATTAAATAGACATCCCCTCATAAGCATTTTATACTTACTTATTACATACCATAAAACTCCGTGTATAAGACGCACCTTTTTTCCGTCGGAAAAATTTCAAAGTGGGGGGTGCGCCTTATACACAGGTATAGCAACAACAAAAATAAATAAATAAAAATTTGTGGACACCCTGTAGTCATGTTGAATGTGTATACACATGGTTTAGGGCATGACAAGAGCTTGCTGTCAGTTGTAGCATTCAGCAAGATATACCTTTTTCTCACACAAAAAATATTGGTTACAGATGTAAAAATTGCAAGTTTATTGAGCAGTAATACTGCTGCTAATGAATATTCATACATTCGTGAGCAGCAGTACTAATTAAATATGCAATTTTCTAACCAGTGGTTATAAATTTTGCTCATAATTAAAAATAGTTGTTAGTAAATTTAGAAAATTGCATTATATTTAGTGAGTATTGGTGCTCATGAATATTCATGAATATGAATATGAATATTTATGAGCACCAGTGTTACTGCTCAATAAATGTGCAATTTGTGTACTAACCACTATTTTTATGTGAGAAAATGATGTTGATGAATGCTACATTCAATATTAAGCTATTGGCATGCCCTAGACCAGTGGTATAAGCATTCAGAGTCTTAAAAATACAGGGTGTCAAAAAAAAAACAATATCTACTATCTCAAATGATTATATTTTTTGCCTTTAAAGTTATCCACTAACTTTGTTCAATTTCAACCAAAATCGCTTGGAGCTTTTCCACTTCTCTTGTCCGTTGTTGTTTGGCTTATTGTACCGGAAGGATGAGATCGGTTTCAGATTGAATTTAAGAATGTCTATAGACGGTTTCCAACCGTAGTCAAGACTGCAGTGAAAAAAATACACGGGGGCTTGGGGCCAATTCGCCCCGAAATGCCAAAAAGAGCCCCCGAAATTCATAAAAAGAGCCCCTGTAAATTTGCATAGAGTTCAATGCAAACAATTTTTAGAGAATTATTTTCATGCAGGCAAGCTTGAAAAGTAGCTCTCGAAAAATAAATATTATTTTTTTCCTATCTGAATTCAGATACTCAATCGTTCTTAGTATCCAAATTTGGATACTTCACGCGAATGATCGGGATCAAATCAGACATTGATTTTTTTCTCTGTTTTCACAGGGTAAACTTTATTCCTTTTCTATGAAATTTTCACATATCATTCTTAAGAATCTTACAATAAATTTGCTATATGATTGAAGTCTCAAACATTATTTTGGGGGAAAAATATAAAGCTAATGGATCACTTTATCCAATGTAGGTTAAACATTGGCTGCTTAGTGCATGTTTGAGTCACTGTTGGCAAGATGAAAGCAAGATCATATTTTGTTCCAAGAAATAATAATTTTGCGAGTCAAATAAGTCATGAGCTTTCGATGCTAGCGGTATCTTTATCAGAAGCAAAATGACACTGTAAGCAAATAACGATATGCTGGAAACCTGCCAAATCTCAGGGATCATTACAAGGCCAATAAGATGACTGATCATTACAAAAGTTCTAGTAAACAAAGTCGGATGGGTTTCTTCAATTTAAAAAAAAAATTATTTTGTGCAATTACTCCAACAACCAAAAAAAGATTGACAACATTGATTAAAGGGCAATGAAACCCAAGCAAAATGTTGCTTTCATAGTCTTGGAGAGATTAAGAAGAATAATCTCTGAAAGTTAGAGCATAATCGGGTAAGAAACAAGAAAACTACAGCTCTTTGAAGATGTCCATTTATTCATATGGGGAAGTCAAATTGGCAACGCACTCTGATAAGTGTGTGGACAACTCCCCATATGTTTTGTACACAAATGTTCCCATTTTTACAGTTTTCCTCATAGTCACATTTTTCCCATTCCCCAACTCATGATATGTTATGTATAAAAGCATTCTACAAAACATATGTTGAACTCGAACGAAGGGTAAACATAAATTTTGAGAAAATTTAACAAAACTAAAATTTTGTGTACAAAATGTATGGGGAGTTGTCCACAACTTTGCCAGAGTGCGTTGCCAATTTCATTGGATTTCATTGTCCTTTAAAGTTGCAACTGTAACTGTGTACTAAAAACTGACAATATATGTGTTGCCTAGCAACCCCCAAAATACTTTTTTGTCTTGTATTTATTTATTTCCATTTTGTTTTATATTTATTATACCGAAGACAAGCACTCTCAGCCCAATAAAAAGAATATTTTTGCATGCATGGGACTAACTTAAAAATGTGATACACACAGCGAGGGCGATTTTGTTTAACAATTTTTTTTTTCCGCCCCCGTGAGGGGGCGATTTCAAAGGTTACGGGGGCAAATCGCCCTTTGCCACCGTACATTTTTTTACGCTGTTGCCTAGGCCTACATAATAGGAGATGGGTGCTAAATTTGTACGGGAAAGATTTAAAAAAAAAAATTTTAAATAAAAAATCTTACCTTGTGATTGTGACTGTTCCCCGTTCTCCCCCTCCCCCTCCTGTACGGCTACCCCGGTAGCGGTTGTCATGGCTGCGCTCTCCTTGCCGCTGCCCGCCTCCTCTCCGCCCTTCTCGTTCTCCTTTTCGCTCTCCTGGACGGTGGAGGAAAGAAAAAGAATAACAGTTGATGAAAATATATGACATGATATTTACGAAACCTGTTCACTACTAGATTTCATAGTTTCCATAGCGTTCATACAGGGCCCGCCTACAGGTTCATGTACGCAATGGGGTAAAGTTCTGTATTAAAAATAGTTGAAGAGTTATTAAACGCCCCTTTTTCTCACGTTGTATTTTCACTTCTTTCTTTAAAAAAGAAATAATTGCAGATGAATATATTTAAGAAACTTCTTTTCATTCTAAGTCTCCCTTTAATACAAAACCCTGAATCACGATGAAAGATAGAGCAAAAACAACCGAGGCTTTAAAAATCCCTTTTCTTAGATTGTATTTTCACTTCCTTGTTTCTTCTCAGAAACCTCCTTCTTTCACTTTTCATCCTCGCTTTAACTGTCCTGAATTTTGAAGACACACAATTTCTAAAAAGGCATGGATCCTTACCCGCTCAGGACTGGTCCCAAAAATACTGTGACTGTGAACTATGGAGAACTGTCTTATAAATACCAAAATCGAATCGTCTTCAAAGGGTCAAAGCGCAAAAGTACACAATAACTTTAAAGCAGAAACGTGGTATTAAATGCTCCTCTCTCTGCCCTCTGCAGGAATTAAATGAATTTTATCCTCAAATATTACACTCGTGAGATGAATCACACACAAAAAAATGGATCCGTTATTCGGCTCTCAAGATATCGCGAGAACGAAAACAGCACAGACGAACAACGTACATACATGTACAGTATGTACAAACGGAATGACAGACAACCTGAAAACATGTAATGTCTCTGGCCACTTCGTTGGCGGAGACATAGAAGTGAATAGAAACATGCAATGGCAATAGAGGATGCAGGCACATTGTTTTATATGTAATTTTTATAACGACGCAATCAAAAAATAATCCCCATACTGGACAATTTATACAACCGAGAAGCGAATAATGAACTGTGATTCCTATTAAAAATATATTTAATGTATATACGTGTATATATATATATACTCTTTTCCGGGAAGAATCACAGACATAGACGGATTTATGGACACGACAGGAAGCCGTGGAAGAAAACCACATGGCATATTTTGCAGATTAATGAGCCCTATTGATGTAGGGATTTCCCCTCTCCATAATACTGAATACATGTTTTTACCAGATTCTACATACATGTACATGTATAGATAGGAGATTAATCATACTGATTTCGGTTCATTAGTAGTATACATGTCCCACTGCGAAGCTAGGGGGTGGGGAGCAGAGGAGGGGTGTGCACCCCCCCCCCCCCCCCCTCCTCCCCAATAATTTGAAAAAACAATACAAACAGAAGGGGGCACTTTGGGAGGGAAAAACAGAAATACAAAAGGTGTGCCCCCTCAATGATTTTATGCCCCCCCCCCCAATCACTCTGACCATGATACACCACTGATATGTGGTTTACAAATTTAAAGGATGTCTATTTTTATGCCGACTCAAAATTATAACATAAAGTATTAAGACATGTATTTAGATAATCATACATGTTTACTAGTTTAATGATTTGCTTTTTTGGTACTTGTGGTTAATAGCGAGTATTACAAAATATGTGTTGATTTCAAAATAACAGGATGTCTATCTATCGGCTCAAAATGAAACATTCAAATTATCATTATATGTCAACAATAAACAAATTTCTGCAAAAGCTTTTCCTCTCTAAACACTGACCTTTTCCCTACTGTAGGTTTTTTTGTAATCCCCATAGAGTTAATACTAGATTTTGCAATGTCCATAGAGTTAATACAGGATCCATCAGGTTCCCATAGGCAATGGGTAAACCTTTTCCTTTAATACTAGATTTTTACAATTTTACATTCAAGTACTTCATTTTTTACAACATTACACTAGTTGGTGATATGCATGACAAGGGAGACAAGACAAATAATATGCACAGCCACTTTTGTTTTGTATTCAAATAGTCTCAAATACATGTAGTCCCATGCATACTACATACTTTGTGTGGTGTTCAATCCTAAATAGGTTTTATGTAGTGACACTTTTCATTTTTAGAATTCACTGGTGGGTGATATGCAGGGGTAAAGAAACAGTGAAAGCATTTCGGTGTTCATATTTAAAAGCAATTTAAAGTCCAACAAATACTTATTTCTGTTGTGTTCAGCTCAAATGGGTACTAACGGTAGCATGCTTTTTATATTACATAAAGCAAAGGTAGTATGCGGGAAACAAAAACCATTGACATGAAATAAACACGGCCATTTGTTTTTCTTGGTGTTCAAATAGTGTGATATTTGTTTTTCTTTGTGTTCAATTAGTGTGATATAGTCCCACACATACCATTTTCTGTGGTGTTCAGTCATAAACAGCTTTAAATTCAGTTCTCTAGCGCAATTAAAGCACATGTGACATGCGGGATATTAAAGCCACTGATACAAACTATACACAACCATTTAAAAAAAAATGTGTAAACAAAATACCAAGCCATTTTTTTTTTTCTTTGGGGGGAGGGGGGGGGGGGGGTGGATACAGAAATACAGCAATTTCTCTAGTATGCGCATTCAAAAAATGGTGCAATGGTCCCACACATACCATATTCTGTGGTGTTTTGTTATCGACCTCGGTAGTGGGCTCTGTGTCCGAGCCGGGGATTGTGGGTACGGGCTCCATTGTGGAGAGGAGGGACTGATGGGAAGAAATTAACGATCACGAGAAAATTTATGACGGCGTTACAAGAGAAATCAACTGAGAATAATTTGATCCTTTTGTTCAGAGACAGTTTACATGATTAATCCTTAATAACATTCTTACATGATTCTTCAAGTGAATTTAAACTCCAATAAAGGTTCATGCTCATGAAATAATAAATATGTTCTTCGAGTATACAATCAAAGGTACAAAGGTAAGTTAAAACAAAAGAGAAGAAATGTATACCATTCCGTTGGCTATTGCTACAATTATTTCTGACGATAAGAGTGATTCCAAGAAAATAATGACAATGGCGAAAATGTTTGTTCATATAGAGCAATCCATCCAATTCATGTAGAGTAAAGCATAAATAAAGAAACATAAAAAAATAAATGAACTATACAGTGAGTGGGAGTGTTCCTAGACTAGATGAACTTTAAAAAACAGAACTGTTTTTTTTTCCTTCATATAAATAACTCAAATGTTTGTTTGTTTGTCATTTTATGCCATTTCAGAAACAGTTTCACTTGAATCAGTCGTAAAGGGGTACTACTTAATCAATGTTAATATACATTATAGGACTTTAACGATATGTCTTAAAGCCTGTTCACATCAAAGTTTACAATTGGTTATGGACTGTTTCAGAACTAACTCTTATGATGTGAACGGGCCTACTCAAAGCTATGTGACTTTAAGGCCCGGTCACATATCACCGGATGAAGTAAACGGATGCCCGATGAAAAGAAAATTTGCAAAATCAAATTATCCGATGGTGAAAGTCGTCTTCATTGCTAATTAATGCACACAACATTCCACCAGATAGAACAATGTCTGACAAGGAACGGACAAGAAACGTATACAAATGGAGACGACCTGATTGAAAATTTTACTCTCTGTCGGGCATCCGTTTACGCTATCCGGTGATATGTGACTGGGCCTTTATGAATTCAACAGCAAGAAAAGGGTTACCCAAGTTGTTTTTCAAAATAGATCTCTTGACATTAACGGGATAAAATGGGATACATTACTTTGTGACTTTAAACAGTATTCATGGGTTTAAAATCGGAGCAGCATGCTGTTAACATTATTACAACTGAAAGAGTGAAACTGTATCGACAATTAAACGAGTTCAGGAGTTTTATAGGCCAGATGTAAAACGAGTCTCGCACGTATTAACGGAACAAGGAAATAGGGGGAAAGAAATGTAACACAGCGGGAGGGTGGGAGAGATCAAATGAGAAAGAGAGAGTGTGAGGGAGGAAAAAGTGGGTTAACCTGTTCCCTACTATAGTTTGCAATCCCCATAGGGTTAGCTCATTCAGGGCTGGTCCTGAAATTACTAGGGCTTGGGTATATGGACGATGCATGTTGTACCAAAATCAAATGTTCTTGAATAGGTTAGGGAACCTCACGTATGCGGAAATTAACAAACAGGCATAGTGAAAGAAATGTAACAAAGTTTGTGGGTGTATTAAAGAGAGACAGTAAAAGAGAAAATATAAGAGAAAGATGTGGGTAAGTATTAAAGAGAAATAAACAGCAAGAGAGAGGGGGAGAAAGATAAAAGAATAAGTAAAAAGGGAGAGAGAAGTAATAAGACATTTTCTAGGGCAGATATTAAAGGAGCCTGATGCATAAAGGACATAATAGAAATAAGGACAGATATGTAACACAGTATGGGGTATTGAACGAGAGATGGCTTAATAAGAGAAAGTGGGAGAGACAGAAAGAAACAGAAAGAAACAGAGAGAGGGAGAGAGAGACTAAAAGAGATAGGAAAGGTAACAAGAAACACTATCAAAGAGAAAGTTGAATGGAGATGAGTGGGGGACAGAAAAGACAATTTGTGACCTTGAAATAAATGGTTAGTGTAATGAAATGGGGCAAGAATGGAACTATGGGGGTAATATCTAGGGTAAGGAAAGGGCAACAGAGGGGGGGGGGGATGTTTTGTTTGTAAAAAGATGGCAGTGCACCTATCTTGCCTCTTCGTGTATATACTATGTCCTTCCAGTAACAGTTTACTAGAAGGTCACAACATTTCCTACTACAGGCCCAGCAGGGTTTGTTTGGTCTTGTCTTGATAACTGAGGCTGTCCATTTCCTAGACCCCTATTGACTTGACCATCAACTCTAAACCCTTATCCTAACCGGGATCTTACTCCAAAACATGTAGACAGCTAGGGGCATGCATTTATTAATTGGTTAATTTGTTTGGTTAATCATTATTTTATTTATTGTTACAATTAACACTATTATTATTTCTATTATTATATTATTATTATTAATTAATTAATTAATTTTGTAAAAATGTATTTATTCATTTATTATTATTTTATTTACTTTTTATTTATTTATTTATTATCTTTATTTTGATTTTCATTTAAAAAAATTATTTTTGAAAATTATTATTATTATTATTATTATTATTTATTTATTATTACAAATTTTTTTTTGGGGGGGATGGTAGCGTAACTCACCTCTCGCTTGTCATGGGCTGCACCAGTGGGGGGTCCTATCAGGGAGGAATGATTCTGGAGCTCCATGGGTGGGGGCAGGGGCACCGCCTCCGACTCCCCCTCCTCTTCGTCGATAGGAATGTCGGTGACCCGGACTGTTGGCTTCAGATCGCCGGCCTCCCCGCTTGCCTGCCATAGCGCAAATAAAAAAAACCAAACACATATATTGAGCATTGGTTCTTACCGGACATTTAAAACTAATTCATCATCACCATCATCATCGTCATCATAGTCATCATCATCACCATCACCATCATCACCATCACCATCATCATGGTCACAGTCATCATTGTCCTCACCATCATTATCATTATCATCATCATCATCATCATCATCATCATCATCATCATCATCATCATCATCATCATCATCATCATCATCACCATCACCATCACCATCACCATCACCATCACCATCACCATCACCATCACCATCACCATCACCATCACCATCACCATCACCATCACCATCACCATCAACATCAACATCACCATAACCATCACCATCATCATCAGTTTGCATTACCTCATGAACTGCGTTGTCGAGTCCGGCAAGTTCTTCCTTTTCTACTCCTTCCAGACTTGCTTCCTCTATGAACGGTTCCTGAAGAGAGAGGGGGGGAAAAAAAGCCAGTAAAGATTTTTAGATTTTGTATATACATTAAAAGTTTGTTAACAAAAGGGTTAAAATTGTGTTATATATTGAGGCATTTTGCACTGACAATGATTCTTCTAGGATTGAAAGCTAGGCTCCTGTTTGACACGAATTTCATTACACTGCCAATATTTAAATAGTAGATCATAAGCAGATGTCAGCAGTATTTTGCTTTATTGAAATACAGATACATGTAGGTTCAAAGTCTCTCTCTCTCTCTCTATTTCTATTTCTTTTTCTCAATTCTTTGTTCTTTGATAGGGTCAATCAATCCCTGGGAATTATAGTAACAAAACATAATTATAATTGTATACTATAACCCAAGGGCATCAATTAGTAAGAACAATATACAGTGGTAACCAATCCAATATTCGGCAATTGTGTATTGACAATATGCAAATGGGAACATAGTGGATCCATGGCATTCACACTGGCCCGCTAGCCTGGGGCCAGTAAAAATTGTACTGAGGGTCGACAAAAATGTATAAAAAGTCACCGGGCAAGCAGATTTTAAAGCTGATATTTAAAAAATTTGAAAAATCTTGTTTGCTACCGCGTCATGCGTCATCCCAGGATTGATCAGGAAAGAGTGATATTTTGAATAGTAAAAAAATACTCATGAAATACAATTTTTGGGCCAGTAAATGTTTCTTTTAGGCCACCAGAAAAAGGAAAGAAATTATTTCAATGGCCCGACCGGGCCACCGGCAAAAAAGGTTAGTGTGGAGACCTGCCAACATAATATTATATGTCAGTAGGCAGGGCTCAAAATAAAACGAAATTACCCCATAGACATAAACAACACAAACACACGCATAAAACACACTCACACTTACTACAATACATACATATAAAAGAAATACATATATATTTACAAACAGACACTCTGACAGACACACACACACACACACATACATACAATACAAACACTAACACACATACATACACACACATTATGCACAGACATACACATTTCACACATCGAAGAGTACAGAGAAGCCCTACATTATACACAATGTGCATGGCGATGAATATATTCAAGTCGTGGGCCCTGTGAATTAATATAAAGCAGTATATGTAGTTGTAGTCATGTACTATACATTAATATGACTCGTGACATTTTCACGAGATGCGCTTTGTGTTTTTTTGCTGGCTATGTGTACCGGCCTGCCTCACAGATTCAAGGGGAAAACTCTCATCTCTGCGATAACGAGAGAGAGAGAGGAAAGAAATGGGAGACGAAAAGAAAGAGGGTGGAAAATGAAGAGAAAAGAAAAAAATTAGATGTTAAATAGAGGATGAACAATGAGAGAAATATCAGAGGTTAAAGAGAGTGGAGATGAGAGAGTGACAGAGGAAGGGATGGAAAGATAGTGAGAAATGGGAGAGGAAAAGAAAGAGGGAGAATAAATAAAGAGAAAGGAAAATATTAGAGATTAAATAGATTAATAGGAAGAGGAAGAGAAGTGAGAGAAATATTGGAGGTTAAAGAGAGTGGAGATGAGAGAGTGACCGAGAGAGGGATGGAAAGATGGCAAGAGAAAGAGAGGGAAAAGGAGAAAAAAGAGGATAATAAAGAAAGAAGAGGATGATAGTATATGAGAGAGGGCGATGGGGAACAACATAGAAAGAGATGGGACGGGAGAGAAGAAGAAAAAAATGGAGAGAAAGAGTAACATAAATAAATCATAGAGAAAAGAGAGGGAAAGAATTAGAGAATAGAAATAAATTTGAAGAAAGCGGAATAGAAATAAGGGAATATTGAAATGAATGAGAGTGAGAGAGAGATGGGGGGGGGGGGGGGTGGACTATGAATACAACAACAAAAAAGAAAGAGAGAGAGGGGGATACAGACAGATTGCGATCATGATTTGAGAGAAGAGAAGTGAGATGAGATAGAGGGAAAGAGAGTCAGATAGAGAGGATGAGGGAAAGAGAGTCAGATAGAGAGGTTGAGGAAAAGAAAGTCAGAGAGGATGAGAGAAAAAGAGAAAGAGAGGGGGAGAGGGAGAGAAAGTGAAAGAGATGGGGAGGATGAGGGGGGGGGGGGGGGGAGAGCCTGATAAAGAGGATGAGGGAAAGAGAAAGATAAAGGGGCAGAGAAAGAGGGAGAGGGAGCATAAGAGAACTGAGGTAATCGCAAGGTTACTTCTAAAGGTCACATCAGCAGTATGGTACATCCATACTAATGTTGAAGGGTTGAAGTGAACCCCGACTTGAACATTTTGCAATCAACGCACACAAAAAGACATGTAATCATTCTCACTAAATTTTCTGACCTTTTAATCTGCAAAAATAATGGGAGATATCAAAGCTACATGTATGATATTCATTTTGAAACTAAATGAAGAAAATTCTTCTGAAAACTGTTTATCTACTAAAAAATCGCCAATGTAACGAGTCACACAGAGTCTAGCTTTCAATCCTAGCAGGATCTTTGAAATTAACAAAGACTGTAATGACAATAACGAATTGGAAAAGCTGGTCGATGCAAATGTTCAGTACAAATGCATATTTGGGTACTATGATGAACAAAATATAGATCACTGAATGAATAATACTCATATAATTGGCAGTAACTTAAAAGATAAATCATCCAATTTGATATAGATATATCATTTAAGGAAATATGATGGTATGCTAATGATTACACTTTGGTTATACTGCTCTGCAACATCATAAATTGAATGCTAAACATACCTTTTTTGCTTACATATTAACATTTTCATTGAAGATGCTTGAAATGTCAAGTTGTTTTTTATTGTGTAAAAATAAAACGTGGTGATTTTCCGATTTGTAAAATCAGATAAATCTAATCAAGGATGATAAAATTATATTTATATCATCCTACGAAAAATCAAATACTATAATGATTTTGGTACTTAACAAGCAGTGTCCATAGACCCCAGCCCGAGTATTTTTGGGTTTAAAGGGATCTAGTAACTTTGTTGACAAGTGCAAAAAGTGAAGCGTGGTTAATTACATGTGTATTGGTGTGATCTGATATGTCCACAAAGTAATGTGTGAAAAATTCAAGTTAATTGGATGTTATTTGTCCGAGAAATGAGTGAAAATGCAAAGTGATATTCACTAACTCATTGCACTCACTTTGTACACGGCCGAAAAGGTCCCGTAGATAATTTCATATCCGAACACTTCAATCGTAAATATCTTTTGAATGGAATGGAAATTTGATAAACCCAAACCTGTCCCATGCTTTTATTGTTAATACAGATAAAACAAGGAATGAGGGAACCGCTAGAATTCAAATTAGATTTTGAGGATTTGGACAATGAAAGTCCCTTTAAGAGTCATGCTCAGATAAATACTCCAGTCCAGCCTTACATTTGCGGTGAGCCCTGGGGCTTTTTTTACTGTCACAGATACAGTCAACATGATGGTGATGATATACAGTGCCTGGTTATGTGCCTGTTTATATCCATGCTCTGAATTTAAAGGGCATCAAGCGTGGGGATGCTACATAGCGGGTCGCCATTTTGAACTGGGTTAGTTTGCGCGCACCGCATGACACTGAGCTAACGTGCATTACGCACCGTGCGCAACGCGTATGCAAGATGGCGCCGCGCATCTCATTTGACGAATCTGAACTACCTTTAACATGACAGTCCTTTGCATATCGTCAGAACGTGAGAATGAGAAGGGTGTTAAGTCGATTCTTGGTTAAAAAATCGAGCTCCGCATACCATCTTTTTAGATCAGAGCTTCCTATAATTGATACAAAATTTATACTCACAAGTACGTTTTAATAATTTATGGAATATTTATCAAAGAAATAAAGAGCTACATTGGGTTTCTACAAAACTTTTAACATGATTTTCACTCAAGTACAAAAAGTGACATAGCGCCCTTCTCTTTCTATCTAGACCATCCTGATGTTCCCCATTTATGAATAACAAACTCTATTTGTGTGTGTGTGTGTGTGTGTGTCTGTCTTGTTTGTGTGTATGTGTGTTGTGTGTTTTGAGTATATTGTATGTCTGAATTTGTGTTTGTGCATTGTTTGTATGTGCTTCCTGATGTTCGCCATTTATGAATAACAAACTCTATTTTATGTGTGTATGTGTATGTCTGTCTTGTTTGTGTGTATGTGCGTTGAGTGTGTGTTGAGTATATTGTATGTCTGAATTTGTGTTTGTGCATTGTTTGTATGTGCTTCCTGATGTTCGCCATTTATGAATAACAAACTCTATTTTATGTGCATATGTGTATGTCTGTCTTGTTTGTTTGTGTGTGTTGAGTGTGTGTTGAGTATATTGTATGTTTGTATGTGTATGTGCTGTTTGCATGTGTGTATATATGCATTGTATGAGTGTGCTATATAATCTGTTTGTGTGTGCTGTGTGCTGTGCATGTGCCTTATGTATGTGTGTCAGAGTGCATGGGTCTGTGTATGTGTGTGTGTGTGTGGGTGTGTGCGTATGCACTGTTTGTGTTATGTGTGGGTGTATGTTGTGTTTTTTTTCTTCTTCATTTTTGAGGGGGAAGAAGAAAGTCACAAGACAAGCTACATGTATGTGACAAAGGACAGCTAACCGACCGAACGACCTCAAGCTTTCACATTTAATTACATTCTACGAACATCGAAAGAAAACATCTATATAAAGTGAAGATAGTAAACGTGGGTAGACGATTTCACAGATACATCGTCGGGCGAGAATGAGAAAGGGTGCTAAGTCACTTCGAACATACTTATGGCAAGCCTCCACACTAACATTTTTCTGTACTGGCCCAATCGGGCAAGTAAGATCATACATTTTGAAATTTTACTTGCCCCATTATGAAATTGACTTGCCCTCTTACTTCGAGATGAGATTATTAAACACATGTGGAATTAAATTGTTCTGTTGTAGTTGAACAATTATTTAGTTGCCCGATCGGACAAGCAAACTTGACAATTTATTGAATTTTACTTGCCCCGGGGCAAGCGGGCAAGTGCGAGTGCCCTGCTTATGGTTTAAGTTTAAAAGCCATGTAGAAACAAAGTTATGTAGCTCCCTTTCACATTTGAAGAATATTTATAGCCAAATTTATAGACAATTATATTTTGCGTAAAATTATGTTGCATCACATAGAGAAAGAGGCTCTGACCTACAACATGGCACGCATATCTCAAATTTGCAAAAAAAAACGACTTAGCGCCCTTCTTACTCCCAAACGACAACATGTATGTGTGTGTGTGGGTGTGTGTGTGTGTGTGTGTGTGTGTGTGTTTAACAGATGTTTGGAAAATGTGATTTAGCTACAAATGCACTTATCATCTCTCATTTTATTAGTTTAAAATCAGCAATTTTAAAAACATGATTCAGGATCATTTTTCAATTGATTTAGGTTTGATTTAAATGTGCCCGTCTATATTCTAAACTCAATATTACGCAAAAGGTTATAATGCCTACCAGTACCAAGTAAAAAGGTAAAGACTAAACTACAATTCAAAACACTGTTTCTGTATATATGACTATTCAACGCACCCAAAGATTAGCCTAAAATTCAAGCTATTATTTTGTTTATGGACTTGAAATGCATTACGTATGTGCGAAATTGCAAAAATATTTATTAACTGAATACGTATGTTTTGTGCATACAACTATACAATACAGCTGCACAAAAAAGAGTGCTTTTTCAAAATAGCAAACAACATGATAAAAATAACATAAAATGTAAACGACATAACATGTTATAGTGTAAGCCTATCTAATTAATCACCAATCCTTACAAATATTTGCTGATTTTCGTTACATAATTTTACTGCACAAAAACATGTTTTTGAGGTATACATTTTGACTTTTTTCCCCATATGCATGGTTTCCTTCTGTATCTTCTTCATGAGGTGATTTTTAAAATGTGATATGCTTTATCATTATTTTTGAATTGCCCTCTCAACCATAACTGTACTATCCCTTTACATATGAGAAGAAACTCTGTAGAATATAATTAAGGCAAACAAATATTTTTTAAATTTAGCAATGACCACGATTGTTAACAATTTAAACGATCACAAATGTTAAGACTCTATCAATCGCAAACACATAACATGCACACATACATAGACACAAATGAACATACAATCACACATACATACAAACATGCATACATACATACAAACATACATACATACATACACACACACACACACGTACACACACACACACACACACACACAAACATTTACAGCTACAATTTACCATTTTATTGTTTCTCAATAAAAGGTAAGAATAAGATTATGTTTGTGTATTTACTTCCAGATGTTTTTTCTTCATATTTGTTATGATCAGTTATTACCAGCACGATTATTTACATTATGTATTCATATCATCATCAGTCAGATCTAATTTGCATATGTAGCTCGAGTCCTGAGATTTATGACATTTATAGAGTCTGTTTTATTAAAGAAGCTTTTTTTATTAAAAGTCATGGTTGTATTTCCACATAAAGTACAGAATCTGATATATTTGGATGAAAACACATTTATAAGAAGAGCACTATTTTTGCTGGGGGAAAAGGAAAACAAAAATTCTGACGTTGAAAGAGGTGATTCCAAATGCCTAGTTATTTGTTTGTAGTACTAACCACAAACAGGTATCTTTATTTAAATATAGAAATAAACACCTTTATTCAGAAAGAAAATTCACGCAAACATCAAAGTCTCTTCCTAAAGGCAACGCAATAACAAACAAATAGAAATGAAGATGAATAGAAAAAAAAGGACAAAGGAGTACCGAAATAGCAAATGCAATGAAAGAACATGAAGCAGGACAAAAGAAAACAAAATAAATAACAGGTTTTTGAATAATCAAGGAATTAAAAACCTTGATAGGGACACATTTAGAAGTCCAATCGCCGCGGGCGAGCGAGCTTCTGGGCCAGAAAATGTCAGAAAACTACGAAACACGTCATAGCGCCGACTATTTGCGGAAGCTCACCATTCTGCGAGAGTTCTGACATCTTTCTCAATGAGCAAAGGGGGCATTGACGATTGTGGATATTTTTCCTCCTCCTCTCTTTCTCCTTCTCTCTATGTCTTCCTCTTCATCTTGCTTTCTCGTTCTTTACCTTTCTTTCCTTATTTGTCTGTCTATCTCTCTTTCTTTTCTTTTCTTTCTCTATTTGTCTGTTTATCTCTCTTTCTCTCTCTATATATTCTATCTATCTCTTACCCTCCCTCCCCCTCTCTCTCTTGTTTTGCTCCCCTCCTACCCTCTTCCTCTCTCTCTCTTTATTTTCTCTCATTCTTTCTCTGTCTTTCTCTTCATTACACTCTCTTTCTTTCCATATCTCTCTATATCTGTCTGTCTATCTCTTACCCTCCCTCCCCCTCTCTCTCTTGTTTTGTTCGCCACCTACCCTCCCCCTCCCTCTCTTATTTTCTCTCATTCTTTCTTTGGCTTTCTCTTCATTGCACTCTCTCTCTCTTTCCATATCTCTCTATATCTGTCTGTCTAATACCTTTACTAACCTCCTCTCTTGCATCTCTCCCCGTCTCTCTTCATCTTTTTGTATAGCCCCCTCTCTCTTTCTCTCCCCTTTTAAAAAACTATCCTTTCCTTTATCCTCCTCCCTCTCACACACTTTATTTTCTCTCGGTTAGATAGTGTTTGTGTGCGTGTGTGTGTGTGTGTATGTGTGTGTGTGTGTGTGTGTGTGTGTGTTTTAAATGTGTGTGTGCATCTATAGTGCATGTACGTGCATGCAAGGCACTTGGACTTTGACGTCACAGGTTCTCGACTGATCGCATGTATAGTTAACGTATATTACGCTAAGTCTTGGTGTAACAAGGGCCATGGAGAAAGGCAATGGGTGAGATGGAGAGAAATAATAGTCAATAGTCAATAGAAAGAGCGAAAAAGAGAGTATTGGAGACAGACATACAGAAGGACAGACCAAGATAGAGGGAGCGGGGGGGGGGGGGGGGGGGAAGGGGGACAACAAAAAATAGTAAAAGAGTGAATGAGGGTGTGAAGCAGATGCTGCTTCTCACCGTTTCTACGAAATGAAAAGGTTGCAGCTGACATCATACAAAACGAATATTACTGTAATTCACAATTTTTTTCTGATTGAATGACGATGGTGATGTGTCGATTTTCATGGCCTTTGTCCAAACAATCTCCCATTTCGTTTTTTTGTTTTATTGTCCTTCTATTTCCCTCAATCTTTCTCTTTGCCTTCTTCTTTCGCTCATACATTTTACTAATTCACTTTCTCATCACGATATCATTCAACTCCGAATTCGCCACCTCCTTTTCTCCCCCTCATCCTCCCATATTTCCCCATCTCTGTTTAACAATTTATATTCTTCCATTTTCCATTCAATTTTCTTTCTTTCACCTCCTCTTTCTCCATCACCACTCCATCCTTAAAAGTCTCTTCCACATATCCTCCCCTCTCATCTCAACTCTACCACCCCGCCCATTTACCCCTCCCCCAATCTCTCTTCTCTTTCAACCTCTTTCGTCCCCCATTTCTCCCCCTCCTCCGACCTCTTTCTCGCGAAGCCTCTTCATCCTTCACCACTCCATCCTTATATTAGTTTCTTCCACATATCCTCCCCTTTCATCTCAACTCTACCGCCCCGCCCATTTACCCCTCCCCCAATCTCTCCTCTTTCAACCTCTTGTCCCCCATTTCCCCCCTCCTCCGACCTCTTTCTCTCAAAACCTCTTCCTCCTTCACCACTCCATCCCTAAAGTTCCTTCCCCATATCCTTCCCTCTCATCTAAACTCTACCCCTCCCCCTCCCCCAATTTATCTTCTCTTATTCTCCCCCCATTTCTCCCCCTCCTCCGACCTCTTTCTCTCAAACTCAAAGCCTCTTCCTCCTTCACCACTCCATCCCTAAAGTTCCTTCCCCATATCCTTCCCTCTCATCTAAACTCTACCCCTCCCTCTCCCCCTCCCCCAATATATCTTCTCTCATTCTCCCCCCGTTTAGCCCCCTCCTCCGACCTCTTTCTCTCAAAGCCAACGCCTCACCCTCATCTCTCTCTCTCTCTCTCTCTCGCTCTCATAGGATACTCACTCTTCTTTACCGCGTATGGAAGCCGTCCTATGACGTCAATGCCTGCCTACAGCGAGCACCGTACTTACCCCTCTTTTCCTTAAATCTTTAACAAAATTCTTCTTAAGCAAACCAACCACCTTGCATGCTCTCAAATCATCTTTCTTTTATCATAATGTTCCATTTTCCTCAATGAAATCCCCTAGATTTTGTTTACAAGTGCAACTGTTTGTCTGTTATTTTATTCATTCTTCCTCCTCCTCCTTTTGTTAAATTGTCATTTTCAATCAAACCACTTTGGGCGCTCACATCTTTTATCACAATGTTCCATTTTCCTCAATTAAACTGTTTGTCTGTTATTTTATTAATTCTTTGTTCCTCCACCTTTTTTTAAATTGTCATTTTCAATCGAACCACTTTGGGCGCTCTCACATCTTTTATCACAATGTTTAATTTCCCTCAATGAAATCCACTAGATATTGTTAATACGTGCAATTGTTTGTCTCTTTCTATATTGTATTCATTTTGTTCTAACACATCTTTATAATAACGTCCCATTTCCTTCCTATTCTTCTATCTCATTTAATCCCCTAGATTCTGTTTACCTGTGGAATTGTTTGTCCGTTTTTATGTCCATTCTTCTTCTCACTTGTTCCACTTTGCTTGCTTAATTGTTAATGTCAAAAAATAAAAGCATTTATTCTACTCTTCCATCTCAATGAAATACCTTCGTCATTAGTTTGAAATTTCAAATATCTCTCATTTTATGTTGAACTGCGGGGTGTTCACATATATTGTGTATTTGTTTCTTTATTGCACTTATCAATACCAGTATACACATTAACATTTGTACTTTAAAGAATTGTTATTATTAGAATTCTTACAAGGATTAATTTTGTGTTTAGCCATTGTCAATCAACTGCTTTACAGCTAACATTGAAACAACAAATTTAATGAAGTTCATGTCAAAAACAGATTATTTATGCTCATCATATTTGACGGGTTGCAATTAAAAATTAAAAACAATAATAACGAATATATAAATTTACTAGCATGTGTTTAATAATGAATCATGATTCCATTTTGGCATTACAATGATAGATCTCAGTCTCAACATGCTCCCTCCCCTTCAACGCCCACAATTTTGAATTACCTTTTCTATCGATGTCAGCCATTTCTAAATGGATTTTCATCAAAGAAATGTTGGTTTGTTTTGAAATGTTTATATGATCTTGCCATTCCTGCACTTAGTTTTTCCTCTATCTTGCAAAGATGATATTACCTGAATCACCCTCTAAAACCAGGGCCCATATTCATAAAAACCCTGCTAGCTTTAGTTTCATGCTAAGTCCATTTTGATGACATAGCTAAGTATTCAAAACATGATCACGTAGTTACTAACTAGGGTTAACTAATCATGTACTTAAAGGCTCACCCAGCTCACCATAGTTGGGAGCTAGTAATATATTGTTTGTTGCTCACTAAACTGTATGATCTGAAAATAAATTGTACTTACTTGTTGTATTTGTATTTGCATGTGACAGGTTTTTTTTTTTTTCAATTTCCCTTTAGTTAAAAAGATATTTACGATTGAAATGTTCAGATGTTAAACTACCCACTGGATAGTTGTAACCGTGTACAAAGTCAGTGCAATGAGTTAGAGAATATTACTTTGCATTTTTGCTCATTTCTCGACCATGTAACGTCCATTTAACTTGAAATGTTCACACAATACCCAGTGGACATGTGAGATAACAACAATATACAATGCACCAACCATTCATCACTTTTTGCACATGTCAACAAAGTTACTAGATCCCTTTAAAACAAAGTGGGCTTCATATAAAAGGATAAAGCAGGGGTGCGGAAACGATTATGTTCAATGCCATACATTCCTGCGATCAATGTCAAGGACCAAGGATGTCATGTGTTAGATCCATTAATGTGAGGCATAAAAAAATGAAAAATGAAAAACATGACTGCAGCCAATTCCCATCTATTTCACCTGCCATTTCAATCAACCAACGTACACCAAAGTAAAGCAATGGGACTGATACAGAATTAAGAGTGAAAAACATGACCACATTTGATTCCCCATCTACTGGTATTTCACCTGCCAACTCAATCAGCCAACGCCAAAGTCAAGCAATGGGACTGTCATCAGAACAGGTTTAACCCACTGGGGACCAGTTCCCCTAAACATTCGGGTTGAGGTTTTAAAGGAGAATGTGCATATTTTATTTTACCAAAATTAAATCATAATAATTGGGTTAATGGACAACATAAGACTCACACAAACACTTCCAGAAGCATATCGCATACACCACATTTATATCCATCCAGATCACGAGACAAAAGAACATGAATATCAACACAGATTTCATAATATATAATTGAGTAATGGTTCATTTTTTAAATATTCTGAGTCTTTCGCTTGGTTTTGATTCCATGTGAAATTGCACGTATGAGGGAATTCTGAATGAAAACGATTCCCCACCAAGAACTCACATACTTGTGATGTTGTTATCTTTCTCCGCGCCATCGCCATTGAACAACAAATGGTTCGACACGGCCGATTCATAGAAGCGAACATTTGCATGTGGATGCTACAAGGGTAGTAACCGCATATGCACCGTGAACACACTGCCGGATGTTTAGTTGAACCAGAATTTGGCTTTAATTTTGAAATTTTTAAAAACTCTTACCATTTAATTTCGCGAATGTAACCATTAGGCTGTACAGTAAGTTCCTTGCAACTTAAACACCTCGACCAGCACTCCATTACGTCTTTAACCCATTCAGGACTGATTGATTTCGCCATAACATGTATTCTCCATACACCCCAGTCCCGAGTATTTTCGGGACCATGCAGTCCTGAATGGGATAAAACAAAAAACTCCCATATATTGATACATGTATATTTTTGATAGCTTACCTGGCCTTTTGAATCTTTGTCCCTTCCCCGCGCTAGACCACCAGGTGGCGCTGTTCTGTTCGGCGCCTCTATTCTTTCCGACGGTTTACCGGTGGGCTTCCGGATTGGGCTGGTTAGCCACTTCCTGTAACAGAAATTAGGTAATAGATATATCATAAACAAAAATAAAAATAAAAATACTAATAATAAATTACATTTGTATAGCCCTTAATACAGTGTTTCTAAGCGCATTAAATATAACCCTTGGTCATCAGTACAGGTCAAACCTACGCAATTATCTTGTGCACCATCTCAATTCCCTGGGGAGCATACTAGCCCAGCTGCCCAACGGGTGCTGTAGGCTTATTATCACCTGACCAAGTACCCATAGTCATTAAACAAAATTTTTATAGAATTGTCTTCTTTCATTGTCAACAAACTTGATGCCACACTGCAGAAACTCACATTGTTTGCTTGCCATAGTAGTACTTATTAAAGGCCCTGTCACATATCACCGAATACAGTAGTGTAAACGGATGCCCAACGGTGAGCAAAATTTTCAGTCCATTCGTCTCCATTCGTATGTGTTTCTTGTCCATTCCTTGTCAGGCGTTGTACATTGCTCTATCCGGTGGAATGTTTTGTGCATGAAGCAATGGAGACGACTTTCACCACCGGATAATTTGATTTTGAAAATTGTCTATTCGTCGAGCATCCGTTTACGCTATCTGGTGATATGTGACCGGGCCTTAAGCAGTGATGATAAGCATCGTTGATGTGCATTCTTGAGTTATCTTTGCACTTTTTTAAAGGTGTATTGACTTTGACAAGTGAAAGTGGCAAACGTTTTTGCGATCGGTTAGAATACTCCCAAGTGAGGTGGGAAAAGTGCACTATAGTATAATTATCACAATCATTTTCATCCTCATTATCATGAAATAATTCTCAATATATACGGCATGAAGAAGGCAAGCATGCGGGACATTTCAAAACATACAAATAATGTAGCTTACAAGTCAACAAAGAAATGATAATCGCCTTTCTTCTCAACTTTTAAAAAGTCCAATTTTCTTTTCTGTTAATCCCTAGGTGTTGATCATTGCTATTCTCTATTTTCGTCCGCACTAATCCTTGTGGTTAAATTCCGCTGAAGATCTGCTCAATCTAGCTTAAAATCCAATGGAATGCTAAATCAAATGAACGAACGGCTAGTGATAACATGTTAACTCGAGTGTGAATAAAACTATATAGTGTACATGTATAGTAGGATATACAGTGATTATGCAGAACAGTGCATGTGATACTCACATTAAGTTTTGATCAAACTGAATTTTAGTATTAAATCAAAACCTGCACCATAACATTAAAAACTAATAGTTATAACTCAACCTTGATCGAAAGATATAAAACATTACTAACGACTAAGTAAAAAGCCTGTTATCATTCAAAAAGAGCTGTTAAAACACAAGAGGGCACTCGCTAAAAAACGCATTGGTTTCAACCAGTTTTTATACAAAATTTGTGCATGTGATGGTTTGTTAAAATAATGATTAATGGAGAGATCATCAGCAACTATTTAAATACCTCTTTTGTACATTTTTGTGAAAAAGTGTATTAAGCATTTTTTCTTTTCCTAAATCATTGAATAAATGAGGGATCCCACATTTATTCTGATCGGATATATTTATTGATATTTCAGCTGTTCCTGAACCGATTTCGATCAAATAAAGTTTATTCTGTCATTAAAATTGTATGCTCTTTTAAATTTGACACTCAGTTTTTCATTACCTCACAAAAAAAGTTATTTCTTGAAGCGCCCTCTATACCAAAACTGAACTATCCCTTTATTTAAATTATAGGAGTATACATAACATATAATGTCGGACTATTGAACACATAGACATGAAAAGTAGCAGAAAAGTTAACATTTATACCAAGACGGTAGTATGGTATGAACAATTAAGGATATTTGCATAGATAAGGAAACGACTTCAAGCACTCAAAGATAATATTGTCCATTATAAAATAGGCGCTTTATAAATCGAACCCATTATCATTATATACAAATTAATTCCAACCTATGTCTAGTGCTTCTGACCACAAAACAAAGCATCAACATAATAGATATATAACGAGTTCTACACCTTGGAAATCAAATTAATGATATAAATTCAGGTTATGAACACAAAAATGTGTGCTATTCAGAGCAGATTTTATAACAGGTATTAAACATAAGATCATTTTACATCTAAAGGTTATACAAATACCAAAGGGAATTACACAAAACATTTGCCTGATTATATGTAATATGCTGGTAATTACTCCAAATAGGACAGTAGAATAAAAACATATTGTCAGGTGAGAGTGAGAAGGGCGTTACGGCAATATTTTGCTAATTTAAAGGGATAGTTGAGTTTTGGTATAGAGGGCGCTACACAAAATAACTTTCCGTGAGATAATGAAAAATTGAGTATCAAATTCGAAAGAGCATACAATTTCAATAGCAGAATTAACTTTATTTGATCAAAATCGGTTCAGAAATGGCTGAAATATCCATAAACATAACCATTTGTAATAATTGTGGGGCTCCACAATTATTTGATTATTTTGAACCAGCCGTTAAATTTTTTTTTTTAAATGCTTCCTCTTTTAAAAATTTACAAAACAGGTTTTTTAATAGTTCTTGATTAACCCTCTATATAATCACTATTTCAACAAAACTTCACATGCACAATATTTTATTTAAAATGGTTGAAACCGATGAGTGTTTAGGGAGCGCCCTCTTAGTTCCTTAGTCATGTGTAATGTTTTATTCAGTTCGAGCATAGTGGAGTTATAACTGTTAGTTTGTAGTGTAATGGTGCAGGTTTGTACTCTCTTTGCCAGAACTCAACTATCCCTTTAAGATCTGCAAACCACCTTGTAGGTCGGAGCATTCTCAAAAATGTGATGCCAAATTTTTCTGATAATAAGTGTTTGTAAGTTGGGGAATATTTATCAGAACTAAAATATTACAACTAAATAGCGTTTCTGCTGACATGGCTATCACAAATTTAAAGGGGAAATCCACCCCAGAAATGAGATGTTTGCTATAAAATGAAGTGAATATGAAGAATCTTGATCGAAAATCTGAGCCAAAACGGTAGAGCAATACAAAAGTTATGACAGGATGAACTTTGCTCCAATTTTTAGTATCGTTCGCAATTGCTATCGATCGTGACGTCACTTGCGAGCTGCAGCCATTTTGACTTCTACATGGAAATTTTACAAAATTTAAATTTTCTCAATAACAAAGCAATTTTATGAGCTTACAAATTCCAAAGAGGTTGGCCCATCGATATTCTTCTATGAATTCGTGAAAACAAGCAGAGAAAAATTAATTTTTAGCAACGAAAATGAGAAATAAGTGTATTTTCATGTACAAAAGCCATGGCGAGTTGCTCGTCAATGATGTTGCATATGGCGGCAATTTTGAAACGATTGCTCATTACTACATGATGTTCAAATAGGTATAACTCCCGTGTTTCTTGTCCGATTTTGATCAAATTTTCACCAATTATGCATCTTATTCTGCTTATTCAAATAACGAATGGTTTTTTCAGGCCCGGAATACCCCTTTAACATGATTATCTCAAAAGTACAAAAAGTGACTTTAGCGCCCTTCTGTTTCCCAGACGACTATATTGTAGGAAAGCGAAAGTGTTTATAGCTTACTTTATACTGCCTTTTCTCTTGGGTCCTTGGAGGTCATTGTTGTTGATTGGTAGCCCACCACCGTTACCAGCCTCGAGTTCTAAGAGAAGAGATAGAAACAACAAGAAACAAATTAGACCCCAATGTCTTCATAATAAATAGAAACAACAACAAACAAATCAGACTCTGAATTGTTCTTGATCGGTAGCCCTCGACTGGTTCTAGTCAATTCTAGAGAAGAAATTAAAACATCAAGAGACAAATTAGACCCCAATGTCTTCATAATAAATAGAAACCACAAACACAGCAGTCTAGATCAACAACAAATCAGACTCAATTGGAGGTTATTGTTGTTGATTGGTAGCAATGAGTTCTAGAGAACAGATAAAAACAACAAAACACACTCTGAATATCTTTATTTATTTTGTATTTTTTTAAGAATCATAACTTTACTGCAATTCTATTGAAAATTTAAAAAATCAGAAACAAATCAGACTTTAGATTCTCTTGAAAACAGATATAAACAACGAGGATCATATGGAACTCTGATGATCTTGAAAATAAATATAAATAACAAGAAACACAAGATTCTTGTTCTCTTGAAAATAAACTGAAGAGAAACACTACATTATTATAAATTTCTCCAAATTCAGGAAAATGCTTCAATTCATTGACACATTTCAGACATACAAACATACAACTACTCTCCCTAGCCTGTACATTCACACAGACAAACATACATCAACATACCCACATTCATTATTCCCCCCTCCCCCAAGAAAAAAAGTGTCTTTCACAATAATTATTATGCAAACACACGCATATAAGAATGCATTTTGCAAACATACACAATTTTAAATGACCCCCAAAATATAATCATCTGTGAATCATTCAGATATTGAAAAAAAAAGAAGAATTTATAGAAGAGGTGAACTGTATCCCCAACTAGTACATGAATATCCATTTATCACGATATAATTTGATACAGTTATGATAGTTATGCAACACGCGATTCTTACATAACCAACATGTCACAGCCTTTTTTTCACCCTATTATGGGCAGTGCAGGAGTTCATCAATTCAGCTTGAAATTCAGTCGATTAATTTGTTCATTTTCCACAAAATTTCAAAAACATAACCCCCTACAAAACTAATACAATTATGTATCAGTTATGCATTATGTATGAAAAGAACCAATGGAAGCTAAAATAAATGTTGGACGACGGTTTATTAGTTTTAGGTCTATAACTCCAAGAAAAAGAGATTTCAAGCCCTAATTTTTTCAGGCATGCTATTAAATGACATTTTCTTTCATATATTAACTTCAGAAATTTGGCTTGCAAAAGAGGGTCTGTCCCTTTAAGGTCAAAAAAACATTGTGCCGTGCTGTGCCTAGTGTACACAGAAAAAAGTGAAAGTCTTCAGAAGTAATATGAATGTCATCAATGTAATGTACACGTCTGGTTTATACACCATGACAATAACCAACTGAAGGTATACAACAAAACATTGTGCCGTGCCGTGCCGTGAAACATAAATACATGAAAGTTTTCGATAGTACTATGAAGGAAATTAATGCAGTGTACATGTACCTGGTTTATACTCAATAACAAGAGCCAACTGAAGTTCAAGACTACACATTGTGCCGTGCAGAAATATGTTTTTCGGTGACGTGCGGGCAGGACCTAAGTATGAGTGCGAGACAATTAATAACTACATACTCTCGGGGTAGGCGATGCACACGATCTCCTTGATAAGCAACGCCTCCTCCTTCTGCCGCGAAAAGCAGCACCGGCAGAACGCGCTCAACATCGGCACCGAAATGTCCGCACAACACAGGAGCAACAACGATGCTATAGATAGTTATAAATATATCCAGGAGCGATTATTTAAAGGCAAAGGGATTAACCGCGCTTAGGCCTGGCTAATCCCATGGTAAATACACCACGCACTGCACTTTCTCCCGAACGAGATGGCGCTCAAATATTAAACAGTGATGCATAGATGAAGAGAAAAAGAGAATCTTGCAGAGAGACGAGGAGCAAAAAGATGTTTAAAAAGAGGATCTGTATTGAAGATGGGGAACGAAAAAACAAGGGACGATGACGATCTTGCGAGCGTAACAAAGACTGAAGCTGGAGAAATTTCTGGCAGACAGTCATAAGGATGCCTGGTTAGGATGCACAATAAGTAGCAGTTTCACGTAAGACCACCGATCCGATGTGAAAAAAATAATCTTACAAGAAGATGAGGAGAGAGAACAAAGGGATGATGATGGGTGATGATGATGATCTTGCGAGATGATGGTGATGATGATGAACTTGCGAGCTACACCCAGATTCACACTCTGAGTGACTTTAGGCAAGCACGAAGATGCCTGGTTATGATGTAAAAAGAAGCAGTTTCATCTACGACCACTGTTCCGATTAGAAAAAGTTCAGACAAAGGGATGATGATGGTAGTGATTATCTTGCGATGCTACACAAAGGTTTTGACGACGATAGAAGTGACTTTCATAGGCAGGCACGTAGATGCCTGGTTATGATGTAAAAAGAAGCAGCGCTTTAATGTAAGACCATTGTTCCGTCGTCACGACGATAGTGCTCTCGGTAGTACGGAAAAGCAGATCTTATGCAAGATGCAAGATTCGAAGAAGACAAAACTGGATGTGAGGCCAGCAGGTATCAGAAGACGGAAGAAGAGAGAACATTACATCAGCAAAGTTGATCGATGGTCAACAATTTAAGAGGAAAACGAGTTGCTTTTCCTGAAAATCGCGAGGTGACTTTAAAGGCAACAAAATGTAAACGGAAGCTGGAGAGAGAGAGAGGACAACGTTGAACTTTTGATTTGCTCCTAAGCGAGCTGTACACTATCCTACTACTAATGGTCTGCTCTGTCTAATCCTCGTTCGTTATATCAATGTTGCCTTACGAAATGCCCTCGAAGAAGCAACACAAAAGGAACACAACAGCATCACCACCCACCCACACACACACACACAATACATGTATGTCGTTTCACAAGTCAAAACGCAAGATTACTCGTTAATAAGAGAGGGGGAGAGAGAGTAAAAAAGAAAAACAGATCATAACTATTATCATATGCGAGCAGCAAGGGAGTAATAGAGATAGAAGCATATATATGTGTAAATAGAAGTAAAGATTACAAATAAGAGGTAGGAGAGTAGAGAGATAAGATGATAATAAAGGAGAGGAAAGAAAAGAGAGTTAGAAAGAGAGAAAGAGGGTGAGATGAAGAGGAAGACAGATAAATTTAACATTGAAAAGACAAATAAGATAGAAAGAAAGAAAGAGAGAGAGAGAGAGAAAAAAAAAGGGAAATAGAACAAGAGAAATAGAACAAGAGAAATTAATGTTCAAAAATGAAAAACTATAGTTAGAAAGAGGAAAAGAGTTAGAAAAAGGAAAATAGTTAGAAAGAGAGAAAATGAGATATAGAAAGAGAGAATTGAGATATAGAAAGATAAACATTAGAGTTTATAGATATTGAGAAATGAGGAGAGAAAATACGACTTAATAAAAAGAGAGAAAGGAGAGTGCGCAAGAGAAGGGGAGAGAGAGGGAGGAGGGGGGAGAGAGACGATTAAATATATTTTCTCCCTCCTATTCTCTCCACTTCAAACATATATCTAAGTGTTTTTGAATGAAGCCACTGCCACGCCACGCGGTGCAACACGCACGCAACACAGCCAATTCTCGTTATTATGGTAATTTCATAGAAATAAGTGTCGGTTGCCATGGTAATATTATTATCTTCCACTCATTTTTGATTGGGAAGAGAAATGGGGAAAAAAGTCTTTGTTGTACTAGTATACATGTATTAAAGCAAAGAAGCATTCTGGGTTTTTACTACAAATTATTTTCGAACTTGCCCCGGTCGGACGAGTTTCCAAGAAAACAGCATGCCCGAAAACATACATTACTTGCCGGAATTTGGTTCATAAGAAAATGAACATTAAAATTGTCTTTGTTATTGAGAGTACTCAAGATAAATCAGTGATTCCTATTAGAAAACTATGAGTAACAAGTCGCTGTAAATTAGTTGATTGTATAATTAATTTTAAAAACTTTACGTTACAGGGCTCAAGAGTGGTCCCGAAGAAAAACATAAACGGGCTGGGGTCTATGGAGATTGCACGATATACCAATATCAAATCGTCTCAAAACAGGTTTTAAAACCCGTTCCCAAATAGATTTACCAATCTCCATCTAGAGTTAATACAGGGTCCACCAAGTTCCCATAGCCAATGGGTTTAAGGTCAACTCAAAGTTGATACCTTCTCATGGAAATTATTAAAACAAACAGCAATTTACACTTACAAATAATTTCTCAATACGACAGTACGAAAAGTCAAGAATCTCTTTAAGTCCACTGGGTGAGGGATGCTTCATCGCTGATTATGTCCTTAGTTTGGAAGTCATACATTTGCAGACAGTGTTTTTAATTGGTCGGGGGGGGGGGGGGCTGTTTCATAATCCTTCCCTTAGGATTTTAATTAAGACAAAATACATACACATAAATATGTAAAATTAATAAAAAAAACGAGGAAAATGCATCTTCTCCAACGTTGAAGTTCTCTTTCATTAACTTTTATATTGTTTTATATTATTTCATTTCATTTATTGATACAAATGTAATTATTTTTCTTTCACTCTTAGAATGTTGATAAATAATGCAAATGCACAGTATACTCTCAACTCAAACAGTCATTTCCATTCTCAAACAGTTTTAATGTAAAAAAAATATACATTCGATGATTATCAGATACAATACAAATTTGTCTATTTACCCGTTCCTGTCCGGATGTATATGTCACATTACTTGGAGCAGATTTTGTAAAAAGGGCATTCACATGCACAAAAATAATAATAATAATATATTACATTTATATAGCGCTTAATACAATGTTTCTAAGCGCATTATTATTACCCTTGGTCATCAGGTACAGGTCAAACCCGCACAATTATCTTGCGCACCGTCTCAACTCCCTGGGGAGCATGCTAGCCCAGCTGCCCACTGGGCGCTGAAGGCTAATTAACACCTGACCAAGTACCCATTTATACTCCTGGGTAGAGAGCAGCAATGTGGATTAATTGTCTTGCTGAAGGACAAACGGAGTGGGCTGGGTTCGAACTCGGGATCTCGAGATCGGAAAGCGCGTGCTCTACCAATCTTGCCACACCACGTCCACGTACACAACTCAATGTGTAACTCCACTCACCTGTATTACCCACTCAGGACTTGTCACAAAAAACACACACTTAATTTCAGAGGTTGATACAGGTCGATGAAGAAATCTTCTTTATATATACCAGAATATAATTTTTTCCTCATCAAATTAACACTTTGAGGACTAGCTATTCATGCTTGGGTTTATTTCTCTCTGGAGTATATGGCAACAGTACTTTATATCAAAATTAAATCCTTTTCAACGAGTCATAATCACCCAGCCAGCCAAGAGAAAAACTGCTCGATCTCTTCTGCTTTAATAAACAAATTTACAGGGGCAAATGTCCAGTTAATGATAATCCAGTCTCACTCTAAGGATCACAAACGTCCATTTGGTTGATATTTTATTCGTGGAATGTAACATGTCAAGACTGTTCTCCTTGAAGATCTATGTGTCAAAAACATTAACAAGCGAAGCAGCAGGGCCTCACATGTATGTGCAGCGTAGACACAATAATTGTAAAAATTACAGGCAAAAACTTCCTCCTCTGTACATAATACATATATAAAACAAACGCACAAAAAACGTGTATGAAATGTTTAAAGGTTTTTTAAAAAAGAGCAAAATGTTTCAAATAATCCACTCTGACCTTCGCAAATTAGATCCTCTGAACCCAAGAGCAGGGATAAATCCTTGCGATTGATCCAAAACAAGACAAACAAAACGCGATAGAAAGAGGGATAGAGAGAGAGAGAGAGAGAGAAGTCGAATCCTTCAAAGTATGTGCACAAATACCACCAACATATATATAGTTATACCCCTCAGTTGATCCACATGAAACATATATATGTCTACAGAGAGACGAAGAGAGAGAGAAACATTCAAACCTCAACAATCTGTATGTAGCTGTAGGTGTACACATTAATTATCTCAGCTATATTGTACAAATCAAGCCTGTCAAATCGGTGAGCTCTTGTGGTGTAGATATACTGTATATCCAGAAAAGAAATCTCTTTTAATCCAACCAAATATGTGCGTGCATTTATCCAGGATATATATACCGTAAATACAAATCACCGCAGTTAGTTTAGCAAAGGAGGTACTAGTAGCAAAGGAGTGTAGTATATAGAGAGGTGTACTATACACCAATGCCTTGATCGTCGTCGGCCTTTTTACCTAATTCTTTTCTTCATCCAATTTTTTTTTTTTTTTCCTGGCTGGGTGTATTGCATTCCATACATTCAAGCCCTTTTTATTGCGACTCAGTCAATAGAGAAGTCAAACACCGTTATGTAACGGGGCGGTAGGATTTAATAACTCATTCCGGACCAGAGTGCATGCTACATGTATCTTGGACTGTCGTCTATGGAGAACGCGTGTTATGATCAAAGTGGATCGTCCCAAAAGGGTTAAGGCCCTCTGAGAGAGATTTGTGGAGAGATTTTGATGATAGAAAATGAGGAGGAAAAGCTCAAATAAATCAGCACTGTATTTTGTAAACTTAAAGGGATCTAGTAACTTTGTTGAAATGTGCAAAAAGTGATGAGTGGTTGATACAATGTATATTGTTGTTATGTCCACTGGGTGTTGTGTGGAAATTTCAAGTCAAATGGACGTTATATGGCCGAGTAATGAGCAAAAATGCAAAGTGATACTCACAAACTCAATGCACTCACTTTGTTCACGGTTTCTAAAATCCAACGGATAATTCATTATCTGAATACTTCAATCGTACATATCTTTGTAACGAAAGGGAAATTTTAAAAACCGAAACCTGTCCAATGCTTTTTTGTTTATACAAATACAACAAGGTATGAGGGAACCGCTAGAATTCCAATTGGATTTTGAGGATTTGGACAAAGTCCCTTTAAAGTATACCGAGCCCAATTATAAAGATTGCTAGGGCTGTGGTCCATAGAGAATGTGTGTTATACCACATTGATATAGTTGCCAAAGGGTTAAAGCCCTTTGAGAGATTCGTGAGGAGATTTTGATGATCATATAAACAAGGAAGAAAAATCTAGTGTAAATCGGAGACTGATTATTTTCAGAGTAAATATATATATATACTTACAAAGTACTCTAATATCCTATTGGCAGAATAACATATCAACATGAGCTATACACAGCACAGTGAATAGAAAAGCATACAAATACATTGTATGTACAGTCACAGCTACTCGTCTGACTGCTGTACAAGTACACAACAATTCATTTACTAGGCTTTGAAGACTTATTTTATTAACAATATTTTTACATTAGTTTTTATAATTATAGAGGATTCTATTCAGGCTTTTTATTTATCGTTTCTTTTAAAATAGGAAAGCTCAAAATAAAGTCAAGCATTCATTGCCCATGGGTTGTGTGTTCATCTCCACTTCATTAGCCTGTAATACCTAAGCGTTTTCAAGCATGTTTTTTGTGTGTGCATAAATCTAAATCCTATTCAAGTCTTTTACTCATAGTTACAATTTCTTTGGGAAAGCTCTTAATAAATAGAGTCAAGCATTCATGGGCACATGGGTTGCGTTTATCTCCACTTCTTCAGCATACAAACAGCGTTTCCAAGCATCTATGAAGCAAATCAATTCTCTCAACAAAGATTATAAATCGGAACAGCATTTTAAACACTGATTATGGGGTTAACAAGTCAAGATGAACACACCTAGGTTTTGAGAAAAGGACAATACAACCCATTTTGTCAAACCCAACGTGAATTGGTCTCTGACTTTTGATCATATGCCGAAGCATGATTGAATCTCGATTTGACTAAATTCAATGATCGGCAAACAAAAAAAGTCCCCTTAGCCTTAGGCAAAAGAACTGAATGAGTGAACACATCCTAAGAATAATTAATAAAATGTGTACAATATTATATTCAAATACTAAATTTTGGCACACAAAAAAAGTCATGTATGAGTCCCGACGTTAAAAAGTGCCTGATGAATCTCACCAAGTCGAATCCTTAAAAAAATTAAAATGTGTACAACACAATTATATTCAAATACAAAATTTTGGTACACAAAAAAAGTCACGTACGAGTCACGATGTTAAAAGTGCCTGATGAATCTCGCCAGGTCGAATCCTTAAAAAAAAAAAAAAAACCATTGGCATTCTAAACACACCGAGCGCACTACTCAATTCGGAGTAGATTTGTGGCTTGCCTGACATGGTTTTGAATCATAACGCATGGCGATAAAATAGCTGTGACATCACACTTTGGTGTCGATCTATTCTTTTCTGAGTCCAATGCATTTTGAAATTGCTTTTTATATCTTATATCATACGGGACGGACAGCTCTCGCATGTTAACACCATCTCCTCACCTGCACGATTCGATAAATTCTCTCTGGATCGCCAGAACACGAAATTGGACGGCAGCGAGACCGATCGCGTCTTCTTCCTTCCGTGATACATATTGCAGAGACCGAGGCACTCCAGAGCAAAACGGCCAAATAGCTAAATTACGATGTGCCGCTTAACATCCTACATCCAAAACGCTCAAGCACACAACATTTACAGTTAATCAATCCAGGAAGACAACTTTAGCCATTAGTAGTTTTCAGATCGGTGCCCAATTCATTGTCACTATTGTTATGAATGAACAAATAAGCATATTTAACTGCTAAAAAAAATGGCTGTTCCACGAAATAAGTCCTCTTTATAGCCACATAATAGCATAACCAGTTTCAAAATGGCACATCCAGGTTAGAAAATGACTTTACACAAGGCCTAGATGTAATGACCAGTCCTTTGTTATCAGATCAAAATGGGCCCATATCTTGGCTCGCCGTCTTTAGTTTGATTCAAAACAGCCTGATAAAAATCTCTGTCAATGCGTGTATCTTCTTCCCCAAAGCAAACAATAAGATCTACATAACATTGTATCAATGATGTGACTCATTCTCAAAGCAGCACCACATATCTATAATGCTGTTATTAAACAACGAAGAATAAAATCCAGTGATTGATTTGCATCAAATTATCTGCATTGATATAAACTTTTGCACCATAGATCTATATACAAAAATTACTAGTCATCACTTTTTACACATCAAATGCAAACCAAACTAATGTTCCTTTTGAGCTTATTGAAGATGTACAAATTTAAGTCAAACCAAATCCTCACTTGCGATCATGTAGAAACAAATCTGCACATTAATTACAAACAAAGTAACGATCCTTTCCGCATATCATTTGGCAAAATTCCTCGTCAAACAAAGTTTTCAGTTAAAATCAAGTAGAAGCAAGTATTCACTTGCAAGATACGGTATATTCTGAACGCATAAATAACGAGCAATGTATTGATCTAATATGCATTCCATCTTAAGCCGCAAAAAATCCATGATGGACCAAATCCTAAATTGGAAGATAAGAGGACACATAACTAGAAAACTTCACTTTAATCAGTCCAGCAAAATTAGAAACGATTCCTTTGATGATGGCAACTTCCACGAAAATCCTTTTTCGGAGAAAACAAAATGGATAAGAGTCTCAAAAGACATATAGTGTAGAACTATACACCCAACAGTCTTCATCAGATGTAGGCAATGAAAAAATCAGTGATTTTGTATAAATGTTTCACAAGATCTTTGGCGAAATTTAGAAAGTAAACAATATCGATGAATTTTTAAAGCAGCTTTAAAAACCTAGCAGCGAAGTTACAAAAGATCTTCAGTGACTTAGTGACTTAACACAAGCTCTTTTGGTGACTTCTGAATTAGCAAGAATTAGTGGGTCGGTGGAGTGCATGCAGCACAAGATATTAGTGCGATGATATGAATCGCCGCTGCCTTTGTGTCTCTTTGGTCTTCAGCGTATTAGACCGGTCCCGAAAAAAGTACTAGGACTGGGGTCTACGGAGAGTGCACGTTGCCAGAAATCTCTTTAATAAATCTTGAATGGGTTGATACTTTTCTGCCATTCTCTTTTCGGTAAACCATTACATCGCTACAGTCAAAGATACTAGCTGGATGATATGCCTCCTAATTCAACTCTATTCACAAAGTTATCTAGATGATAACGCAAATATATAATCAAAGACAAATGGATGTATGCCTCATCGTTCAACACCACAAAGTTATCTATATAATCATGCAAAGATATATTTAGAGAAATGAATGGATGTATGCCTCCTTGTTCAACTCCACAAAGTTATCTAGATAAACATGCAAAGATCTAGATACAAACATAACTGGATGATATGATTCCTTATTCAACAACTCTTTTCATAAAGAGATCCAGATGATCATGCTTCTATCTCTTTCTCTTTCTCTAAAGACCGACTGGATGGTGGCTAAAATATGGCTGACAACTGGACAATGCACTGCACTGGTCACTTTGGGGGCTTCTTGCAGTTGACCCCACTCTAAGTCTTACTCAAGTCTTACTCAAGACAGGGAGGTCACTGCACTCTATATTATGTATGCCCCCTTTCACATCGAAATGAGACCATTTATTTCCAAATCAGATCAGAACCAGTCTACCTTTCAAATAGTCATTGAACCATCTAAGTAAGACCATTCTGGTATTTTTGGTACATACCTGTGTATGTATATAACTCTATGTTGAGTATAGTCAGCTGAAGAAGAATCTGCCAGATTCGATAGCTCCCGGCTTCATTGATTTACATATTTTTAAGACAATTTTTGTTTAAACGACCCAGAACCGTGAGGTGTGATAGGTCACTAAAGCGACCTAGATTTCTTGTGAAAGTTTTGGAAAATCAATTGACCATAAGACGTGATTGGTTGTTTTATAAACAGTCTAGAAAATGTCAAAACTTTTGGAAAATCAATGAACCTTGAGATGTCATTGGTTACTAATAAAAATGATCTAGAATGTATGGAAACTTTTGGAAAATCAGTGATCTCACTATAGTAGCTTGTCTAAAATTAGGCCATAATTTTCAAAATGGTCCTGAAAATACTCTGGCCTGGGTCTATGGAAAATGCATGAGTATAGCAAAAAATTGTGAATGTGTTTATAAACTACCCTAGAATTAATAACTGTTTTTACATTGCTAGTCACATTTTGCCGAAATATCAAAGACTTTATTTACCAATTCCGGATCGGGTCAAGCTTAGAACCCGAAAAAGTTCACAAATGTAGAGCCTAAATCTGAAAAGGGCACAAGATTTTCTTCAATTTTCTTTTTCTTTTTCTTTTTTGTTGTTGAAAGGAAATGTCCACATCTAAAGTGCATCCTAAGCCTGCACTTACTTCCTATGCATCAATGATTGGTATATCCGATTGCGTTTTGGTTAAAAATAGCAAAATCCTACTTTCCTGACCATGAAATCTCTGTTAAACCTCTTATCACTTCTAAAGGTATATTTTAATAATCAAGGCCTTTGATACTACAACTTGGTACAAGGCATGTGTACGTTCACCTTTATAGGCGTGTACATTGACACAGTTTGTTGATGATTTAGTGGGGGAAAAAAAACTATCCAATCTGAGAAAATACTCAAAATCCATTTTCTCCTATAGATATTTTAAAAATCCCCATAAAGTTGATACATAGTACACCAGGTTCCCGTGGTCAATGGCTTAACCTGCCGGAGATGTTGCAGCTGTATTTAATGCATGTATGTTTTTGTTAGAATATATGCACAACCAGTATTGCAATTAATGGTTAACACAATATTGAGTATACATTAATACACACACAAAAATAGAACTTTGTACTACAAACTTTTATTTATCATTTTAACTATCACACATGCTTAAATTTCCATGTTTGCATTGTGTTTGCAACATATTGCAGGCCTTTACATTATTTTAATGCTCAAGTCGTGGTCTATGGAGAATGAATGTTATACCAAAGTCAAATAGTTTTGATCGTGTTTAAAGGGTACCATCACCCCAAAATAGTATTCTTATAAATGAAAGGTATCACATTTAATAGTAGTCCATTCCATCAACAAGTTCACAAAAATATGTTTCCAGAAAAAAATTATATAATTGGAAAACGCATCACCATTCTAAAGCATGCGTTCATGGGTCTGAATTACGAAGACTAATTTGTCCAGAGCGAACAAATTGTCCGGGATTCTATTGTCTCCAAACGTACGCGTGAATAGCATTGGCGCACTCGCAAATGTTTGGCTCGCACAGAACCAGGAAATAATAGTGGTTCCGTATTGTGGTGGTAATTAATTATTTTGTTTATGAATTACACAACCCTTTGCAAAAAGTTAGGTATCTATTTGATATCACAAAACGATAACATCATAAAACTATGTGTTGTTCTTTGCCTGGTGGTCCCCTTTAATAAGGAATCTCCAAACTATAGGGACCTAGGGTTATGCATGTCTGCATGAAAGCAATCCTGTCCTGGTTTTTCCACGAAAAAACCCCTCAAGGATCACATCATTACGAACGGTTAAAAAGATATTTAGATTTATGTAATGGCAAAATAAGCACTCAGTGCACTATACCTTGGTACCACAGAGAACTAAAGACATTGTTGCAAATAAATCATGTGACTATAATAAAGCATTATACCTTGGTTCCATAGATAACTGAAGACATTGTTGTAGCTAAATCATGTCACTTTAAAGGGATCTAGTAACTTTGTTGACATACGTGTGCAAAAACTGATGAAGGGTTGACAGAATGTGTATTTCTGTGATCTGATATGTCCACTGAGCGATGTGTGACAATTCCACGGTAAACGAATGTCATATGACATCATAATGAATGAAAATGAATTATACTAACTCTGTACACATATATGTAAGTCTCCAAGCTCCGGAGAACACTTAAATCATAATTATTTTCATAATTCAAGACATATTCAGAGAACTGAAACCTGTTCCATGCTACTAGATCCCTTTAATAATGGTAGACACATGAAATGTATCTGTTTAGAAAGAGAAGGGGACAATTTCTCCTAATAGCCAATCCCAAAGGGTCTAATTATGCATTTAAGGAACATCCCTCTATTGATATCTTTTTAGGGGGGGGTGGGGGTGGGGTGGGGGTGGGGGTGGGGGTGGGAGTGGGGGGGGCATTAATAGAGGAGGAAGATGAGTTGGACAGGGGATGGCCGAGATGAGATGAGATGAGATGACCCCCTCCAATTTTCTATTCTATCATTGTAATGTGGATAACTGTTAACCTCTTTTGTGTAATTCTTTTGACCTTTTTATTAAACCACAAAACAGTTAGATGCATGTGTTGATTTTTTAAAGAGTCTATATTATAAAGGGATCCATCTACCCGTGCAGTTTTGGGCTTGGGTGGTTTTCAATGGGATTATTTGGGGGCTAAGGTGTGTGAGAAGATTAACTGTAACAAAAGGATGGAACGCTTCAACTCTCCCAATAAAAAGATGGCTGACTGGGGCTTCCATTGATTTAAGCCATGGCTCAAAACTTTAAAATACCTTGCTTGAAAATGCGGATACTTCTTTCATACTGGCAGTCAATAGAGGTTCATCAATGGTAATTTAAAGGCTAATAGTTCATTATAAATGTGACCGGCTATAGCAAAACCATGCACTTGTCAGTAATTCATGTTTTGAAAAAATGGGCATTTTTAAGTTCACATAATGTGTGTAAAAGACTTATGATTGTAAAATTGAAAAAATCATATCTTCGCCAATGATTGACCAACTTGTTAGAACAAAGCATCATATGAAAGCTTGTGATGAGGCCTTTCTAATGGTATGAAAATCTACATTTTGATTTTTACCGAACAAGTGCAGGGTTTTGCTATAGCCGGTCACAGATGTCTTGAATGTCACTCCAGTATCTTGACTCGAGCTTCCAATCCCAGCTAGTTTATCTTCACTACTATTTTATTTAAATTTTAAAGGCCTTTGAACATTGTTATACAGTATTTTAAGAATGCAACAACAAAACAGAATATCTAAGTTGCAAAGTCTACAGTAGACAAATATGCGGCATATTTCACATTGTGTTTTAGAATCCTTGGGGATGGCACATTCCTTACTTCGAGACTTCAGTATTTCATAACAACATACATACATATTGCGTATGGTGGGCAAAATTGAGTTATACTATATACCATCTTCTAGGTCTGATCGGCCTCCTAAACATGATGACAAATTTTGGGAACAGTCAATACATATAAAAGCGATTTGAATAGGTTTCTACATGGCTTTGAAACTTTAAAGGGTACCGCCAGGCAAAGAACAACATATTATTATATGTTTTGATACCATCTTGTGATATCAAATAGATACCCAACATTTTGCAAAGGGTTGTGCACAACGCAATACGGTTGTACTTCGAGTGGACACAAGATGGCGCTACACAACGCGGGATACCGGGGTACAAAACTGCGTATATATATCCAATACTACATGTAAGGATCGTCATTTGGTTTTAATATGTGTCTAATTTTGTTCCGACCGATGGATATGGTTGCAGACAACCGAAAGTAGGTATGGTCGGTCCATAATACATTCATAACTCATAAATAGTATATTTAAATGTATATGGCCACATATACATGCAATATCCAATACTAATGACTTTCATAAGGCTTGAATTTTGTATCTAATTTTTTCCCGACTGACCGATAGGTATGGTTGCTGATGACCCAGCGAAAAAATTAATATTTTTATTTCGGGGGCTCCATTTTCGGGGGCTACTTTTCTAACTTTCGGGGGCTACAAATATCCGGGCTCTTTTTCGAATTTCAGGGGCTACTAATAAGCTAAAATGCTGTAAGTGATCATTTTATAAGCATTTGATCACAATCCAACAGAAAATCCCACAAAAAATCCCGAAAAAAATAAAATTAAAAAACATAAAAAACTTTTTTTTTTTTTTTTTTTTTTTTTTCGGGGGCGAATTTGGGCATTTCGGGGGCGAATTTGGGCATTTCGGGGGCGGATTCGCCCGCCGCCCCCGTGTATTTTTTTCTGATGACCGATGTTGGGTATGGTCGGTCCATAACATATTCATAACTCATAGTTAATACATTTGTTCATAATGTATGCATATTCACTTAGCATAGCAGCTCCTATAAATATTAAATAATCCATTTAAACATTTGAGATTATTATATTGAGATTATTATTATTAGTAGTAGTAGTATTTATTATTGTTGTTATTATCAAAATTATATATATTAATCACAAATATGTTTTATTATTTATGTGTAAGATTCATACAAAGTGTATTAATTGCAACTTCCGCTTAAAATAAATACGTAAAAGAAAATAAATAGATGTTTATGTATTAAAAAACATGATCACTCTCAGTATACTTATGCATAATCGCACACTACATAGTGGATTCCAATAGGGCTTTGATATATAGTACTGTAAATGTGGTAATGTTCGCGGTGTATTAATTTTCGCGGATTTCCCGCTGATGTCGGCGTCCGCGAATATTAAAACCCGCGAATATAAATGCGCGATTTGCAATGCGTGTGAACACTTGTTCGGCCGCGAAATTAAAAATCCGCGAATGTGTTTCTGTGTCGCTCAGCGCGAAATATTAATCGCGCGAAAATAACAACCTTTACAGTACTCAACATTTGAAGAGTTATTAACCAGTAGTAGCTCTTCATTTAAAGACCCAATGGTGACCCAATATATCTGCTTACACTTGTACAATACAAATACAATTGACACAATGTATCGACTGATTCATATTTCTCAATTTAAACAAATAAAGCACCCCCCAAAAGCCTGCCATATGTGGAATTAAACCAAATTAGATGCCCATCATCAATGGGACTGAATACAATAATACCTCCATAATATATGTATTCAATGAAACAAAAACAGCTTAATTTATGCACGGCATGCCTGCATACACAGAGCCATTACTACTGAACAATGCAAAGCTACATTTGAGGCCCCCCTTTATTACATACATTTACGATAAACACAACAGTATTTAATTCTAACAAGGAAAAAGGCCAGCATGCAGTGCAATATATATCCATGCACGCACACTGCTTTTGTGCAATAATAATGCACATCCGCGCATGCATTCGCTCATAATTTTACATTTGCGATGCATTGCATATATGACTAAGGAGGCCGAGTAGTAGGGACCCGACTGTACAGAACCTCCACTGTACTAAAAGGGAAGGGATATATGTGAGCGGCATTTTAAATGCATCTTCTCCTGGTAAAACTCGCCTTCACTGCACTGCATCTGCATCTGCCTTTCGATTATTCCTCTGCTCTGCGCAGACACACGGAAATATGTGTCCACCACGGATAAAGACAGACACACACACGCACACACATGCATAAATGCGCTTGCAGATCACCACCCTATATTATACACCATACACTCTCCCATACAGTACCCTTGCATGCAGTAAGTCGACATTGTTTTTATTATTAAATGCAATCACCATCTCTTTCTCTCTCTCACTGTCCGCTTCTCTGTCTCACTCTCCCACTCTCACCAACATGCAAGTGTGCATCCAAAAAACACATTCACAAACACACACAAAAACACATACACACAAAAACATACATACATATATAAACAAATGTAAGGATATACAAGCAAAAACAAACAAACACACACACACACACACACACACACACACACACACGACACACCACATAAATACTGTATTAATGATAACTTATTTAAATACATTTTGAGCTCTTTCTCAATCATAATCATTCACAATTAATTACACACACATATAAACACCAAACACACCAACATAGATATACAAACAAAAACATACACACACATTCTTTCACTCTCAAACATACACACACAGACAATTTCCCTTAAAAAAACATATATGCACAAGTTCACACACACAAACAAAAGCTCATCTATTTCTCAAGCTGTCTCAATGCATGTGTGCACACATACATACAGACAAACATACAGGTACACACACACATAACCACACACAGACATAAAACAAATACACGCAAAGACAAAACAAATTCCCCTATTTTCTTAACCCTCTGTTTATCTCTCACCCTCTCTCTAGCTCAATCTATTTATGATAATGCATGTGTGGTGCCCCCACACAAAGCCAAGGCTATGGTTATTACACGCAAGCTGCATTTTCCCATGCTGTTTTAAAATATTATGGGCAAATATGTTTGTACCCATTTAAACAAGAATGATATCCGTTTCCATTGTGTTTGTTTTTCAATTCTCATCGCTGTTTCAAATGATCACAACAGTATCTACAATATATTTTAAATGTTTACCACAAATTTGACCTTTTAAATATTTTAAGTGCTCTGGATTGGGCCCATGTTTAAATACAGGCACATCATGATCATTTATGCTAGAATTATATTTGTTTTTCTCTTCAATATTATGTTTGATTTTCATTTCTCTTTACTATTTGGAATGATAATTTAATGATCAAATAAGTATCTATATTTCAATATGTTTACCATTTATAGTTTCAATATGGGCATAGTATATTCATACATAATTTGTCTGTTGTTCAATCCTCTTCACCATCTATTTTGAATGATTACATTAATCAATGATCACATCAGTACCTATATTTTAAATGTTTACCTTAAATTTGCCTTCAAATTAATTGATTGGACGGCGATTTAAGATACTGCGCTTAAAATGGGCATCATATTTACATTCATGGGAACAATTTATGCTTACAATTTCCAATTACAGTCAAACCTGTCTTAGTGGCCACCTGTCTATTGCAGCCAACCTGCCTATAGTGGCCACTCAAAGTGATCCCTTGCAGAGAAAAACAGTGTAATTGAACCTGTCTATAGAGGTCACCGGTCTACAGTGGCCACATTTCTTGTCTCCCTTGGGTGGCCACTATACACAGGTTTGACTGTACATGCATTAATGTATATTTTTCTTCATAAATTACCTTAGCATAAATTTCTAACTGGATATAACTTCGCTTTTTAATTGATAAATATTGATTTTGAATAGTCCCATAAATACTTGGGCTGGGGTCTATCAGAATTTAGTTAAGATCAGAATTTAGTTAAGATCAAAATCATCTTGCCTCAAAAAAGTTAAATCTACAAAGTGTTCTTTAAATGATCTGATGGTTATAATATGTGCAAACCATTACAAAATGATGAGTGATTATTTGTTCATTTTCCATTTGCTGTATTTAATTTCATGACTCATTATCATCACGTATCACGTTCAATTGTAACAGTGATGTTTATCTGTTACATTTTGGCATTTAATTTGTTAGAATGTTTACTAAGCATATCCACCCACTAATGTATTATTTTTCATTGTTTTTAAATATTGCAATGAAACACATTCAATACATATTGTAGTAAAAATGCAAAAACACTATAAAACAAAGTACTAAATAAGTTGATACAAAAGATCAATGTAAAACTCTAAATATGCTGTATACATGTATGCATATTAAATCTCTTTTATACACATTTTGCTTTAACATGTTCCTTTAATACTAGATTTTGAAATCCCTATCAAGTTTAAAGGGACTAAAAGTAACATTGTCCAAATCCTCAAAATACAATTTGAATTCTAGCGGTTCCCTCATACCTTGTTGTATTCGTATAAACAATAAAATCATGGGACAGGTTTCGGTTTTTCAAATTTCCCTTTCGTTAAAAAGATATTTACGATTGAAGTGTTCAGATGTTAAATAATCCAATGGATCGCGAAAACCATGTACAAAGTGAGTGCAATGAGTTTGTGAATATCACTTTGCAATTTTGCTCATTACTCGGCCATATAATGTCCATTTGACTTGAAATTTTCACACATTACCCTGTGGACATATTAGATAACAACAATATACTTTGTATCAACCATTCATCACTTTTTGCACATGTCAACAAAGTTACTAGATCCCTTTAATAGAGGACCCACCAGATTCCCGTAGCCAATGTAACCCATTTTAGGACTGATCCCAAAAATATTTGGGTCTGGGGTCTGTATGGAGAATGCATGTTATTCCAAAATCAAATAGTCTTGAAAAATTAACAATGGAGCAAATTTTCATAGACTGCTCTAGTGCGAGCTTATATTTGCTATATAGAAAGCCTTCTCTCTCTTTTTGTTATAATAATACAATTATTTAAGGAACTTAACTTCAAACTTGAGTTGGGACCTTTGTAGAAATTGCATGTTATACCGAACCCTCATAGTCTTGAACCAGTAAAACAAATATGGAGCAAATTTGCATCAACCGCGCAGTAATAGCTTTTATTTTCTAGCAAGTCTTCTCTCCCTTTATAAATTTGTACCCATTCAGGACATGGTCCCAAGAATAACTTGGGCTGGGGTCCATCGACATTGCACGTTATATTACCAACATCAAAACGTCTTGAAAGGGTTAAATGAAAGCAACTTAACCTTTTCACGCTTGATCTACTAGCGGGGAAATGTCCACTTTGGAAAAGCCAACGCGATGCCACGCACGACCGACCGGCCGGCGATCGAGGCTTGCGAATGACCTGGAGGAAGAGCTGTCGCTTTGACAACGTCTGGAAATGAAATCAGCCGACAACGGATAGGATTATGCACGCCTTTCGATCAGGGCAGACGCAAAAATAAGTCTCCAGCTTCGGGTGCGGGAACAAAAGTATCAAAGTAACTTTTAATAACCCATTCACTCCTAGATTTCTCGGTCCCCGTAGAGTTAATACAGGTCGCACCAAGTTCCCATCGGCAATGTGTTAATATCTAACATGTAGCCCCCACACCAAACTTGGGATTTACAAAAAGGCGTTATAAAAATGTTCATGCAATGTTTCCTTTATGCCTTGCTACATTGTACAGTGGTGAGTACACAATATGTTACTTCTACTTTAACCTTGTATGCGTTTTATGAAAAGGTGTCGTAGAATTGCTTGTATAACGTCACATTATGTTTTGCACATGTATGATAAGGAGCTACACTACTCTCCATGATTTCATAAGTGTCACTTTTATATTTAACATTGCGATTTATAAAAAGGTGTTCATATAATGTTCCATTATGTTTTGCGCATAAGCTACAGTACAACACTATACACTCCATTGATATAATCAAATGTCGCCTTTATATACCACAACCTTGCAATTTTTAAAAAAAGGCGTTTTAAAAATGTTCATATAAATAAAGCACTGCAGACTCCATGATTTGATAAACGTCACCTTTACTTAAACCATGCGCAGTAAAAAACAAAAAAGGTGATATTAAAATGCTAATAAAGTAATCCCAGCATTAAATGTAGCCTTTTCCCCAACCTAGCGATTTATGAAAAGGCGTTAAGAAAATACCAATGTGATATCACATAATGTTTTGCATATTCCGATAAAGAACTACAACACACACACACATCATGATTTTCATAATCTTCCCATCTGTCTGCTGAGATGATAGCACGGGCGAGGTGATGACACCGAAAATCCTCTTTGGTGGCGCGTCTTATCTCCCGGTCCTGATTGAGAGGGCCATAAATCCGCGCCTCGGGGATTACATGTCGTGACATTCAAGTGTCTAGCGCTCTATATCTTTGGTTTAACCCTTATCTACCCAGATTTACATGCATGTCGTAAAGCCCGTTCATTTTAGCGTATGGTTTCGTCGGGCCTATGTTCGTGAAACCGCACTAGTTTAGTTCCACTATAAGCCTATTTCAAACGATAGGACCAAGGAAGCAACACAAAATGTGACCGGCTATAGCAAAACCCTGCACTTGTCGGTAATTCATGTTTTAAAGAAATGGTCATAAGTTCACATAATGTGTGTATTAAAAAGACTTGTGATTGTAAAATTGAAACAATCATATCTTTGCCAATTATTGACCAATTTGTTAGAACAATGCATCAAATGAAAGCTTGTGCTGAGGCCTTTCTAATGGTATAACAAAAATAAATTTTGATTTTTACCGACAAGTGCAGGGTTTTGCTATAGCTGGTCACAAATTGTCTAAGTTTTTGGTCTATGGTTATCTTGAGAAGCATTACCTACTGATTACTCTTTTAACCCTTTGATAATGGTCATTAATCTATGAACGATTTCAAAGGGGTTATCTGATAAAAGACTGGTCCCCAAAATATATCGACTGGGAGAGGGGGGCGGAGGTATCTAACTCCTTTAAGCTCTTTATCTCTTACTTCTTGGGTTATCTTCCTTGACTTTTCAAGGAGCGTACAAGTGGGCTGTCAGCAACATTCAATAAGGACCGATTGATTTTTGCTATAACATCTTTTATCCATAGACCCAAACCTGGGTATTTTCAGGACCAGTCGTGAAAGGGTTAACTACCATGTGGTAATAATGATGAGTAAAGGGACTTTAGTAACATTGTCCAAATCCTCAAAATAAAATTTTAATTCTAGCGGTTCCCTCATACCTTGTTGTATTCCTATTAACAATAGCAGCGTGGGACAGGTTTCGGTTTTTAAAATTTCCCCTTCGTTACAAAGATATATGTACGATCAAAGTATTCAGATAAGAAAAACTCTCCCAGAGTTTTGAAACTGTGTACAAAGTGAGTGCAGTGAGTTAGTGAATATCACTTTGCATTTTCGCTCATTACTTGGCCATGCAATGTCCATTTGACTTGAAATTTTCACACAATACCCTGTGGACATATGAGATAACAACAATATACATTGCATCAACCCTTCATCACTTTTTGCACATGTCAACAAAGTTACTAGATCCCTTTAAAGCGTATTGCCATGCGTTATCTCAGGTAGATCTAGAAGTATTAAATTACAAAATTCAATGATAGTTAACACATTAGCACTGGCACACTGGCCTAGGACCACAATTATTTAGCTTTGTAACACAAAATGTCATTATAATGCCAGATTGGGCAACTAAATACAGTCAAACCTGTCTATATAGTGACCATCATTTGTATACACATGGACACAGACGTGGGCTTGTGGTTGTGTTAACAAACAGAGTATCAAAGAGATGATACAATAATGTCTACAGTCAAACCTGTCTATAGTGACCGCCAAAGAAAACAAGAAAAATTATCGCTGTGACATATGTGACCACAACAGACAGGTTCCATGTAACACTGTTTTTCTCTGCAGGGGAATAATTTTGGTATAGCCACTATCTACAGATTGCATGGCTGCTATAGACAGGTGGCCACTATAAAGACAGGTTTGACCTTATATAACAGACTTTATGGTACTTTCCTTTGTTTGTTGCCAACATATTTAGCTCTCTGGCGCCACTAACATCTGAAACATTTTGTTTTTATATGACTGGGAAAAAAAGGTAATCTGTAGCATTGCAATAGCGATGTGTGGAAAATACTGAAAAGCATTGCCTACAGGAACCTGGTGGGTCATGTATCAACTCTACAGGGGATTTCAAAATCTTGTTGGGAACAGGAATAATTCTCTTGGAAAATACATGTTCAACTGATACAATTCATCTACTAATAAAAACAACATAGTGGGGTTTATCCCCGCCCACATCCCCCCGCCCAAATCCCCCCGCCCACAGATTTCTTTATAAAAACAAACAAAACAAACTCCTTCTACAACTGATTGCGTAATACTTGGATCGGGGGAAAACGGTCAAAATAAATACCTGGAAAGAAACAAACAGAAATATATAACTTACACATCCCCCGCCCACATATTTCCATTTATAACAACAAACACAAATCTGCTAACTATAACCGATTCATAACACTTAAATCTGGGAAAACGGTCAAAATAAATACCTGGAAAGAAACAAACAGAGATATATAACTTACACATCCCCCACCCACATATTTCTATATATAACAACAAACATAAATCTGCTAACTATATTCCGATTCATAATACTTAAATCTGGGAAAACGGTCAAAATAAATACCTGGAAAGAAACAAATCGAAATATAACTTACACACCCCCCGCCCACATATTTCTATATAACAACAAACATAAATCTGCTAACTATGACTGATTCATAATACTTAAATCTGGGAAAACGGTCAAAATAAATCCCTGGAAATAAATAAACTGTATGACTTCACAAGGGGTGTGTGGCTGCATAATGTGAACGGGTCGATTACACACTACACATTACACCACTACATTAATTTGGGGGATAATTAGCCAATGCGAAACCACTGCGGTTTCTCCCTGTATAGTGAGAACGCACCAACTCAGTAATAAAAGGCTTTAAACACTAGCCTCAATATATAAATGAACATTATTAGAGCATGAATAATTGAATAGATGTGTTTCACAGGTACAGACAGTATGGCTTTAAAAAAATTAACTCTTCCACACAAATGTTGTTTTTTTCATGTAAAATACGGTCATTACGTGCTTAGCTGAGTAAATGGTTTCAAATGGCTTCAAAAACATCGTTAGAGCCTGTAATGTTCGTTACTGTGACATTATAACTTGACATTTATTAAGCACTTTCAAACAAATGTTCCTCACGCAAATATGGTCATTATGTGCTTTAATAGCTGAGTAAAAAGTTTATATGGGATTCTAATTAGGCTAGATCGTCTGGTAAAGTCATTTAAGCAACTCGCAACTCTCTCGCCTAAAGTTCACGAACGAAGCTCAGATCTACAGATACACCGCATACATCAAATGTTAGCGCATGATTGTGATGTACAAATTGCAACACTTGCTTTGGACCAATACAATACACAATTTTCACCGCAAATCATGCAATAATGACTTAATTCATACGCAATCGCTGCATAACACGGTGTCCCAATAGGTTCATTACATGCTTTATAGCCAAGTAATTGTTTATATCTAGGGCTAATCAGGCTACGAGTACTATAAATAATTAGTGGTAAACTAAAAGTTCATCCGCTCTGTATAATACACAAGTTAACCCCTTGCCTATATAGCAACTGAGTGGGCTATGTACACAAAGTCTATGAGGATTTCATAATCTAGTAGGGAACAGGTTAACCACTTGCTTTAATACGGGGAACGGGGTGGGCTATGTAAAAGAAAATTTGCGAAAATCAAATGATTCGGTGGTGAAAGTCACCTCCCTAGCTTCATGCACATAACATTCCACCACAGATTCAAAAACCTACATCACCTGACAAGGAACGCATTCGCCGAACAAGAAATGGACGAGACACACAAACCTAACGGATTGATAATTTGGCTCTCCGTCGGGCGTTCGTTAACGCTATCCAGTGAAATGTGACAAGGCCAAGGGCTTTAGATACAGTCACTAGAAACTCTTCCCCCATGTAATATAAGGGGGGGGGGGGGGGGTGGGTGGTCGGTCAGCTCTAAAGGGGTTGACTCTTCCCCCATGTAACATAAGGGGGGTGGGTGGTCGGTCAGCTCTAAAGGGGATGACCGGTCAGTGAAGTCTGTAAATCTAATTACATCACCTTTGATTGCCTGATTTCCGCTTACCCTACAATCTCAAGCCCTGTACTAGAGCAATGTATGGAACTTATAGGCCACTTCATATAGTGCTATAGACCGTGTTAATCTGATATATATACAATAATGTAATGAATAAATTAAACATTTTCAAACAACAAACAATGACAATAGACAGGGCTCGACACTAGCACTTGCCCCATTGCCCAGGGCAAGTCAAAATTCATAAAAGGCCTTGTTTGGTAGCCCGATCGGGAAGAAGAAGAAGAAGAAAAAGAAAAAGAAGAGCAACAAAATGAAGTTGGTAAAAATATTCTAGGGGCTTTGAATACTAAAGAATTACAAAATACTTACTCCCTAAGAAAATAAAAACATGTTCATTTCATATCTCCTTGTAATGACACAACATACTAATACTATGCAAACAACAATTGCAACATAATGCATGACCTAAAAAAATGTATCCCCTCGATACAAAACGGCAATGAATTTAAAAATAACAACATCATCCTAATTAACTCCTTGGCAAAAAAAAAAACGTCTATGGGCTCAGACCCAACTTCTGGTCTGGCAGCCGCGCGACGAATGATCGGTCAGTCGGAGAATGTTTTTGCTTAGATAAGAGGAAAAACAACAACAACAATGATGATCGCCAATAACAAATGCCAATGATACACACTGAAATGATGTCATGATATGATGATTTAAAAACAACTACGTGATCCTAATTTACTCCTTGGTAAAACGAAAACAAACACGTTCATGGGCTCAGATCCAACTTCTGGTCCAGCGGCTGAAGAATGATTGGTCAGTCAGAGAGTGTGTGTTCATGCTTGACCGCACTACCAGCTGACCATTCAAATGACCATCAACCCAGGAAGGCCGTTAGTAATTGCTACATGAAGATTCTAGAGCAACTGGAGGGACACATGTTTGCGACAAGCATGATACTTTGTACCATATGTGACCTCACACCACAAAACGACCGTTATGTCCCGGATATAGTTTCTCTGTTATTAGCAGAATAGTCAAATTTGGTTAAAAGTATGAGATTCAGGATTTTTGTATTTCTTGAATGAAGGTATTTTAATCTACCTTCTATGAAATTTTGATCGTCAGAAATCATGTTTAAGTATATTTTTTTCATGGAATAAAAAATATCAGATTAAAGCCCTTGAATGGACGCTGATCTTTGAAGTGGCCCGTTTCTCCCTTGTTTTAAAACTGCTTCAGCCATTTTCCAAATCTTTGGCGCTCATTTTCAGAGGGTTTGCCTTGTCTGAGTATGACAAATTATATACCATTTTAAAGGTAATGAATTCTACTGTGAGGTCATGTGAAAATCAGCATAATAATTTGTCCAGACTTATTGGTCGTTTTGTGGTGTAACGTCACATATTATAAACAATCTCCATAGAGCTATGATATCATTTAGCAGGATAGCGGTTAAACTAAATATACAGGGAACATAGTGTTTGACTTGTAACCCATTCCGGGCATTCCTAAAAATACTTTAGGTCTGTGCTCAATGGATAGGTCTGGAATGGTTTAATCATTGTTTAATACATGTCCAAGACATCAGACAGAATCACAAATGAACAAATGCTCTTTGCGCCTAAACAAACTGCGTATGAAATGCTTCTAAAAAAGAATGTTTTCCGTCTCCCCGAGTGGTCTTTATAGACAGGGTTGACTAATCATTGCTACGCTCGATGTTTGGAAGCAAAATGTGCAGGATATACACGTCAAATCGATCTGTTTTAAACAATTTTTTTACCACCAATCAGGTATTAAAATGGACCTGTGTATAAAGACCACACCCATTTAACAAATGTATTTCATTTCCCCCAGAGTGGTCACTAGTGACAGGTACAGTAGTAGCTCTTTATGCTATAAATATTTGGAAGTGCACTGTGTATAGGCTATAAAGCATATTATATTGATCTGCTTTTAATTGGTTGCGTGCCCCAGCATAATCACTAATCAATGATAAATCATCATCATAAACGCTTGGAAAGTGTTTGGTGAAACAGCTTAAAATGATATGCAGAGCTCTACATAATCAATACAAAACGTGCTCTGCCACTAAACAGCATCACAGAAAAAGCAATGCCACATTTGTCATGGCAGTATTTAACTACGCAGTGCTATTTTTTTGATGATGACTGTTTATGACTATTTTTTTTTAAATATTCTGAATAGAATATTTATGATGTACGGGAAATTTCTCATAAGTTATGACAGTTTTATGAGTTGGTTTCTAGAAGATGACTTTTATGTCCCTCACTCCCAACCCCCCCCCCCCCCCCCCCCCCATCTTCATACATGAAAATCACACTTTCTATTCAGTTACTCCTGTTGTGTTTCTGTTTCTGTAAATTCTTGAATTCTTGAAATTATTGTTAGTATTTTTAATGGTGAATCGTGTACTATATACAGTGGTGGGCAAATTGCACATGACCTGACCCGACAGGAACCCGATGGTCCCGGGGGTTGCAAAATCTAGTAGTGGACTGAAAAAAATCTAGCAGGGAACAGGTTAACCCATTGCCTACGGAGCGTGGTGGGCCCTGTATTAACTTTATGGGTATTGCAACATCTAGTAGGGAACAGGTAAACCCATTGCCTACAGGAACCTGTTGACCCCTGTATTAATTCAATGGGGATTGCAACATCTAGCAGGGAACAGGTTAACCCATTGTCTATGTGGGCCCTGTATTAACTATATGGGTATTGCAACATCTAGCAGGGAACAGGTTAACCCATTACCTACGGGGACCTGTTGACCCTTGTATTAACTCAACGGGGATTGCAACATCTAGTAGGGAACGGGTTAACCCATTGCCTACAGGAACCTGGTGGGCCCTGTATTAATTTAATGGTTATTGCAAAATCTAGTAGGGAACAGGTTTATCCATTGCCTACAGGAACCTGGTGGGCCCTGTATTAATTCAATGGGGATTGCAACATCTAGTAGGGAATAGGTTAACCCATTGCCTACAGGAATCTGGTGGGCCCTGTATTAATTAAATGGGGATTGCAACATCTAGTAAACAGGGAGAACTGATCTACGTGGCATTGAATGAATGATGAGCAAGCCATGGTCGACTCCAAGTGACCTGTAAACATATATCTGTATTACAACGACGACGAACCACAGCTGGTAGTTACATACATACACCCGAGAGGATTCTCTTTACAACTTCTTAAAGGGAAGGTTCTGCATATATATAATACAATTATTTTTGTTTCTATATACAGTATATTATATTTGCTGAAGAATGAAACACAAAAACCTTTTAATACAAATATTGTCAAGCGTGGAGAAGGTTTACTGCAGATCTCCATTTTGAGCTCGGATAGTTATAGTGCGCACTTCATAACGCTGAGCCAGTGTGGATTAAACGTGCTGCGCACGGGACGTTCGCAAGATGGCACCACGCATCTGATTTACAAATCCCAACCACCTTTAACGAGTTCACTACGAAATTCTGAAATCCCCATAGACTTTGTACATAGCCCACCCGGTTCCCGTAAGCAACGGGTTGACCCGTTCCCTTCGAGATTCTGAAATCCCCATAGACCTTGTACATAGCCCACCCGGTTCCCGTAAGCAAGGGGTTAATAGTCAATGTAGTTGGTTAATTCCTCATCATTATACGCTGCACATGCACATGTGACATTGACCTAGGCAGTGAAGCAATTAGGTACACATATAATGTTTACATCTGTGTGCGAATGCTCAAAGACAAAACATGACAATTACTGCCAAAATAAACAAACGTTTGACTAAGAGCCAGGTGCATGACCAATAAAAACACACAGTCGGAATCTGCAGTAGAATGACTTCAAATCAAAGGCATACAAAAATTGCAGCAGACATACGTGACAATTGGATATACTGCATACATTATATACAAATAAACATGTATGTTGGTGAGCATCGTACATCCAATTAATTTGTTTTACAAGTCGCATAGTTTTGCGGTCTGCATTACATTATACATGTTAGCGGTATCATCAGTAGTAGAAGTAGTAGGGGTAGTATCATTACTAGTAGTAGTAGGAGTAGTAGAAGAAGTAGGAGTAGCAGTAGCAGTAGCAGTAGTACTAGAGTAAGCTGCAGAAGTCTTACAAGAAGTAGTGGTTGGTAGCAGTAGCAGTAGTAGTAGTAGTAGTTGGAATAGTTGGTAGCAGTAGCTGTAGTAGTAGCAGCAGTAGTAGTAGGAATAATTGGTAGCAGAGGAATTAGCAAAAGCAGTAGCTGTAGTACTAGCAGCAGCATCAGTAGTAGTAGTAGTAGTAGCAGTAGAAGTAGAACTCTGTAATAGTAGCCGAATCAGTATCGGTAATAGTAGTAGTAGATGTAGAAGTAGTTATCATCTTCAGTATTATAAACAATGTCACATGCGTGATGTTCTATGCGTACCTTTCTTCCCCATAAAACGGCGGAACGACCTACGCATCTTGTCACGTCTCCCTCCCCCGGCGCACCCACCGATCGGCAAACTGCTATCGTCTTTAGACATGTTTATTATTTCAGTCAGTCTTCACTTTCTTTTAAAAAAAAATTGATGCTGTCTATAGAGTAGGCTTGCGGAGGAATGTGATAAGAGCGAAACTCCCGGGTTTCCGGATTTTCTACGAAACTACAGATGTCGAGGGCACCGTCACATATCCGATCGACACGTTGTGTGAATGATTACGACGCATCCAGCTTGATGCGCTGTGATGAAATGATGCAATGGAATGGTTTAAAAACGACAGTTTTATCGTCTTTTTTATTCGAAATCGGCTGCAAAACAATGGTATGGAGTCAAAACAAAACCCTCCTTGGTGTTTGTAACATATTTGTTTTCGATTATCATTATTTGTGCCTCTTTTATATGTTTTCCGCTCTTTGCTTCAGCCTCTTTTATATGTTTTCCGCTCTTTGCTCCATGTCCACTCAAGTCTAGTATATAATCCCGTATCACTATAAGATCAATATTATTTAGTAATGGTCAAGTTTAGCCTGGTTTCATACTCGAGTGTTTTCATCACCGTCTGAAGTGCAATTAAATGTTAAGAAGGGCAACTCTCTCGCCAAAATAACAGCTCAAAAAACGATTTCTCGCAAACAGGCTGACTCAAGAGCGTTAAAAAGATATCTTAATCCATTTCCAAGGTTACAAAGTCAGGCTTCTTCATGAAAAAATGTCCCAAACAAACAAAGGGTGATGAAGAAGCTGATGAAAACGATGACGATGATGACGTCGATGAAATCAGGCACAGCTATCCTCCCCCTTGAAATCTACCTTAGATGAGAAAGAAGTGGGATTCGCTAAAAATCATTCCCATATTCTGATGAATCTTTTCCAACCTTTCGCGCAACTTTCTCACACCATCCACATGGTTGCAGCATACAGCTGGGGCGCAACATCAGATGTTTTAATGTTTTTGTTTTTTTCACGGCAACACGTCCGACTGCAAAATAATTTCGGCGAGATACAGCAGGAGCATCCAATACCCCCACAAAGTCAGACGGGCCCTGGGTGATCACAAACACTAAATAAACACATACATAACTGTTTTTTCCCAGGAAATTAACGAGTTGGTAGGTAAGATTTTTCTCTTGTACAATGTGTATAAAGGCTACTCCCGATGAGGGGAGCAAAAGACGATTGCTGGATATACGCGTCGACGGGTGATAGAAACAAGAGGATTTATCGTGTGGCCATCTTCAATGCAGTAGAGAGGCTGCACCAGTTGGTAAGCAGACGTGATTAAGGTGTTCCTTGTACGCTGGCATAGGAGGCCCAAGTGCATGCACGGTACGGCCATAGCGCCATGGCATAGCGTATTGCACACACAAACATACACACGCGCACAAACACACACACTCTCACTCGCAGATGCGGAGGACAGAGCTACACACACACACTCACACACAGAAAGCGATACACACACGCGCACACACACGCACAGCAGATGGAGAGGAGAAAGCTGCACACACAGGCATACACGCAGAAAGCACACACACTCACGGAGGAGAAAGCTACGCACCCACATACACACATTGAGCATTTTTACTGGGTTCCATGTGTGTGTGTGTGTGTGTGTGTTGCAGCTGGACAACGCATTGCAAGGCAAGGCTGAGGGAGAAAAACACACACACACACACACACACACACATGCACATACAGGTGTATGAATGCTGTTGCCCACAAACACACACACACACACTCACACACATACATACATACATACAAAAATGACAATTATACATGTACCATGCAGATAGATGCAGGCTTGGGACATCCACATAATCATAATCGCAGACTAGTTGCATCGATGTGTATTTGCATGAGCATGGCAGAGGATGAAAGATGCAGTTCCTCCAAAGAGCAATGCTATGTTACTACGGGAGGACAGAATGGATGGATGGATGGATGGATGGGAATGCATCCCCAGATACAGGGGGCCCCCATCTCCCCCCTCTCTCTTACGCTCTCCCTCTACATTTCTCTCTCTATTTCTTCCTTCTTTTGTTGTTGTTTAATGTTTTGTTTTGTTTGTCTTTCTCTCTTTCTCTCTCTCTCTTAGTTCCTTTACGTCTCTTTTCCCCCCTCACTCTTCATTTCTACGTTCATCTCTCCTCTTTTACCTTGTCCCTACAGATTTCTTACTCTCTCTCTATCCCTCTTTTAATATCTCTCTTCAGTTTCCTTTCCCCTGTATATTTATGTTTACTTTTTCTCTCTCTTTGTCCCTCCACTATCTCTCTCTTTTAATCACATTTCCTTTTCTTGTATTGTATATTTGTTTTGTTTTATCCCTTTCTCTTTCTCTTTATCTCTCGTCCTTTTCTTTTCTTGCAAATATATTTTTGTCTTCCTCTTTTCTGTCTATTCTTTCATATATTCTTTTTACTCTCTCTCTCTTTCCTTCTCTATGTTATATACATTTCCATGTCTCATTTGCTTTTCTCCCCACTTCTCTCACTCAATATTACTATTTTATGTCTCTACTTTACTCTCTTTTCTTTGTCCTTTTCATGCCTTATTTTGTCTTTCTCTCTTCCCCTCCATTTCTCTATCTATCCCCTTTTCTCTGTTATATATGTCTTTCTATTTCTTTTTGTTTCAGGTTGTTTCCTTCCTTTTTAATCTTTCTATATGAATATCTTTTTTATACACCACTCTTAAACCGTCTTCTTCCTCCTCTTTTCCCCCTCATCTCTCACCTATATTCTATGCATACAATCACACATTTATATTTTATGTTTCTTCCTATAACATTTAATGCAATTATATTATCATCTCTCTCCTTTTTATATTGCCCCTTTAAAACTCACATAACCTTCTTTTTTTAATTTCTCTCTCTCTCAATTCCTTTTCTACTATTATATTCATTCATATTTTCACTTTCTTCTACATCTTGAGATATATGAATTTATCCGCCTCTTTCCTTGCCTCTTTCCTTATTAATTTATTAATTAACTTATTTATCTTCTATTTCTATATCCACTTTTAAAGTTTTGTTTGCATGTTATCTAAATATCTAAGGATCATAGAAATATCTATATATATTCCCCCACCCCCGACCCCTCAATACTTGCATTCCCAAATATATATATTATAATTCGTCCTGCTATTATGTGGGATAGGCAAGGGCTTCTGTATGTATTATAGGTGAACTTCAAAATCCAGATGAAATATAAATTATGTGACTCTAGACAGAGAGTGGAAGATAGAAAAAGAGATACTAAGTGAGAGATGGGGATAGAGGAGGAGAGATGAGGGGGGGGGGGGGGGTGGGGTAAGAGAATGCACATATGTGTATGGCTATATTTGCATGTACTGTAAAGTGAACTTCAAAATCCAGATGAAATATAAATTATGTGACTCTGGGAGGAGAGACGGAGATGGAAAAAGAGATACTAAGTGAGAGATGGGGAGAGAGGATGAGAGGGAGGGGGGGGGGGGGGGGGGGTAAGAGAATGCACATATGTGTATGACTACATTTGCATGTGTAGTATAAAGTGAACTTCAAAATCCAGATGAAATATAAATTATGTGACTCTGGGAGGAGAGACGGAGATAGAAAAAGAGATACTAAGTGAGAGAGGGGGAGAGAGGAGGAGAGAGGGAGGGGGGGGGGGGGGTAAGAGAATGCACATATGTGTATGACTGCATTTGCATGTTTCTGTAAAGTGAACTTCAAAATCCACATGAAATATAAAATATGTGACTCTGGGAGGAGAGACGGAGATAGAAAAAGAGATACTAAGTGAGAGATGGGGAGAGAGGATGAGATGGGGGTGGGGGGGGGGGGGGGGGTAAGAGAATGCACATATGTGTATGGCTGCATTTGCATGTAGTATAAAATGAACTTCAAAATCCAGATGAAATATAAATTATGTGACTCTGGGAGGAGAGACGGAGATAGAAAAAGAGATACTAAGTAAGAGATGGGGAGAGGGAGGGGGGGGGGGGGGGGGGGTAAGAGAATGCACATATGTGTATGACTACATTTGCATGTAGTATAAAGTGAACTTCAAAATCCAGATGAAATATAAATTATGTGACTCTGGGAGGAGAGACGGAGATGGAAAAAGAGATACTAAGTGAGAGAGGGGGAGAGAGGGGGAGAGAGGAGGAGAAAGGAGGCAAGAGTATTCACATGTATGTACGGACGACTCCTTTAGCCTTCGACCATCTCGCACACTGTGTATCTATGTGTGCGTATATATATAATATTGGTTTATGAGTGCGCATCTAATAAGAATCTGTGTGTGTGTGCGCACAAACGTGTACTACTATACGTATCGCTGTGTATGCATTTATGATATGCGTCAGTGTGTGCGCCCTATTGCGTGTGTATCTATGTGCGCGCATATATATATATATTCCGCGTCTTTGTGCGTGCGCGAATACAACGCCGGGCATGCATCGTGTGCTTCATAGATGCGAGTGTTCGGCAGAACACGTTTATAGGAAGGTACATACTACCGCCACTATGCACATAATATGCATGTCCGCCTGTAGACTTGGGTTTGGGGCGAGTACATCGTTCGAGCACACTCCCTCATGTGATACGGATAGAACTTAAGCATTTTTCTCCAGAAACGGAAGAGATGTGCGGTTAACTTTCAAGGAAAACTAAGATGTTGTCTCTTTGTACTGTGTGTACATATTATCTCTTCCTAGATTTTGATATATCTCCAAATCTAGTTAATAAATGAACGACTTCTAGTATGGGATATTGTTGTAAAATGGATATTCTCTGGAACATAGTTCCAAAAATTACGGAACCAGTCCTGACATTGAATTAACGCTTTGAGTGCCATGGTCGAATCTAGTCACATTACTCCCAGAAATTATATTTGTTTTGTTTTTTGTTCCTTGATAAACACGATAAGACAAGTGTTTATGAATTGAAAAAGGCATTTTTGTTTTTATTGTAGATGCATAGGGAATAAGTTATTAACCACTTGCTTTATGGGAACCTGGTGTTGTATGTTTAAAGTCTATGGGGATTTTTGAATCTCGAAGGGAATCTATGTGTTAACCTTAACTTGCCTAAAATTCTAAATAAAAGGGATTTTTGCAATTCAATATACAGTCAAACCTGCCACAGTGGCCACCTATCTATAGCAACCGATCTGGCTAAAGTGGCCACCGAAAGTGACCCCCTGCGGAGAATACAAAATGTTACGGAACCCGTCTATAGGTCTATAGGTCACCTGTGTACAGTGGCCACATTTCTTGTTTCCTGTAGGTGGTCACTATACACAGGTTTTTACTGTATATCAATATGCCACAGCCAAAGTATTTACAGGACCTGGGGGTGTTTCACAAAGATCCTAAGTTGAACTTAACTCTAAGTTGGACTTAAAAAGTATGGAAAGCCATTAGTTTCTTTGAAAACTTTTTGTAAAAGTCCTTTTTTTTTTTTTTGCTTTTGAATATATTTTTTTTCCAAGGCTACGAATGGCTTACCATACTTTTTAAGTCCAAACACCCCCCAGTCCTGAATGGGTCAACCGGAGTGAACCGGAATATCGGCAACGATGATTCATGCACACTCCGTGGAGTCCCTAAAGAATTAATGTGTTGATTAGCCGCGATGGGAACGGGCCTACAATAATATGATTCAGCGACATTTCAACACTTCTCATATTAATCCGGGTAAGATCTCATGCCATCTCTAGATTAACTCACTCAACACTAAGTCCCCAAAATACTTGGGCTATGGTCTATATACAGAGATTGCATGATATACAGTCTAATCCTGTGTAAGAGAAGAAAAAAAGGAAACATGGCCACAGTAGACATCTATAGACAGGTTTGTTAACATTGATTTTTCTCTACAGTAGATCACATTAAGTGGTCACTATAGGCAGTTTGGCTGCTATCTGCTATATTATACAAGTGGCCACTAAGACAGGTTGGACGGTTGAATTAATTATTCCAACATCACTACTCCCATTACTAAAGAAAAACTATTTTAACATTTTCATATTTTAAATTTAAATTTGTCATATTCATTAGTGGTACTTATACACTTACGTGTACGTTTTCTCTTCTATTTATAACAGGGAAAGCATCTAAAATCTCCCCTTCATTACAAAAAATTATTGTAAAAAAAAAGTGGGCCTTTTTGCTATATATACTTTGTTATATAAAACTACATACATTTATTGGTAATTATTAAGTGTACATCCTATCCTGTACCTGAAATGACATTTTAAGAAATGCACCTCAATTATATATCAACCACAAATTACATTTCAAGAAATACATCTATACATTTCACCACAAATTTATCCTAGATTAATAAATGCACCTACATGTATTTCTATAACTACAAATGAGAAATGACACTTTAATAAATGCACCATAATTAATTAATCAATCACAAATGAAATTTTAAGAAATGTATCTATATTTACCCTCCCCTGTCTCCTATTTCAATATGACCAACAAAGAAATCAATATCATTAAAATAGTTTTGGTTTCTAAAGCGCCCATTAAATACGAATTGGTATCATTACTATTTTAGAGTACTCTACACAACATACTTGTACTTATAAGATATTGATTCTTGGTATTAGGAATTAGGGCTAAGCCATATACATTTCTTGGAACTGAAGTTATGGTAATAACACATACAGTCAAGTTTTATTTGTGCCTTTACCTGGAATAGAATTGATACAAACATCTAAATGCTTGAGTACCACCAAACCTGTTCATAAAGATTGCCCAAGGGAGACATTTCAGAGTGGTCTTTATGACCAGGTAGCCATAACTGACAGGTTCAGTTGATGTGAACCTTTTTCTAGGGTAAAAAAAGAATAGTAGACTTTATAAGCAGGCCGTGCTCTTTATAGACGGGTCAATTTAATGTAAACTGTTTTCTAGAACAAATAGTGGTCTTCATAGGCAGGTTTGTTTGATGTAAACTGTTTTCTAATACAAATAGAAGTCTTTATAAGCAAGTGGTCCTTATAGACAGGTCAATTGAATGTAAACTGTTTTCTAGAACAAATAGTGGTCTTCATATAGGCAGGTTTGTTTGATGTAAACTGTTTTCTAATACAAATAGAAGTCTTTATAAGCAAGTGGTCCTTATAGACAGGTCAATTGAATGTAAACTGTTTTCTAGAACAAATAGTGGTCTTCATGGACAGGTTTGTTTGATGTAAACAGTTTTCTAATACAAATAGAAGTCTTTATAAGCAAGTGGTCCTTATAGACAGGTCAATTTAATGATGTAAACTGTTTTCTAGAACAAATAGTGGTCTTCGTAGGCAGGTTTGTTTGATGTTTAACAGTTTTCTAATACAGACAGAAGTCTTTATAAGCAAGTGGTCCTTATAGACAGGTCAATTTAATGTAAACTGTTTGCTAGAACAAACAGTGGTCTCCATAGGCAGGTTTGTTTGATGTTTAACAGTTTTCTAAAACAGACAGAAGTCTTTATAAGCAAGTGGTCCTTATAGACAGGTGGCCACTAGGGCAGGTTTGAATGTATTTAGCCAGTGCTCAAAATTAGCATAGGCCCGCTGGCCCGGGGCCACAAAAATTAGCTTCGGGCCACTAAATTTCATTGATACTAAATTCTACTGGCCCGATCAGGCAAGCCAATTTAACAGAATTTGTTATATTTTTCTTTGTTTGGGGCCACTAGAAGTTGAAAAATCTTGTTTTTTACAAAAAATGTTAATTTCTAGCATTGATTTAGCTCATATTGCCTATTAAGCAACTCCTGTAATTGTATTGTTTCAGAGCTGATAAGCAATGTCCCCCAATGCTCCCCCAAACAAAAACAAAACAAATACAAAAAATGAAATAAAGAGAGGTCAATTATTGATAAATTCATTTAAATTGGCTTTATTTACTATCTTTCTTCAGGAAGTCATGATTTAAACCATAATCTACATAAAGGACATGATGAAAGAGTTCATATAAAAGGCTGTGCATAAGTTTTGATAGTATTTAGTTACAATTATATCGACTTCTCTGAAATGCCGTTCCCAAGGCCTTATAGTACTCTGCTGATGAATAATTCTCTCCATACCCTCTGTTCCATTCACTAATTCCCCTCCCTCTGCAGATAAAACTGAATGTTTAAAAAGGTGACTCATAAAAGAAGAGTGGTGAGACATGACGATTTTTGGAAAAAAATAACAAAAAACAAATTATATGTGGGTGTTTCTTCCTTTTTTCCACTTTTATCGGGGGAGGGGGGGGGGGGGGGGGGTTGTTAGGTTGATGTTATTGGTTCTTTCCGATACAATTGATTGTTCATTTATAATTCGCTTGTTCATTTATAATTCGCTTGTCAGTTTTCTTACTGAAGTATTTATCTGTGGTCTGGATTATGTATTATGGTAAAAGCAGAGTCAACACCGTGAGGCGATTTCAGTTATTAAAGTATCTATTAATTCATGTTTTGTATTAATTTATTTTAATAAATCCCTTATTGTTATTGTTACTGTTAATTCCTTATTGTCGTATTTGCTATTTTCTTAAAAATGAAGATGAGAATTACTATCATATTATATATGCTTCCTGACAGCTTAGTTAGATAAGCAGTCAAACGTGTGTATAATAATTAACCGCCTATAGGAAACAAGACAAGTACGGCCACTTTAATAGGCAGGTAACCTCTACAGACAGGTTTCATAACATTGCTTTTTTTATGCAGGGAATCCCTTTCGGTGGCCACTATAGGCAGGTTGGCTGCCATAGACAGGTGGCTTCTATGACAGGTTTGACTGTATAAAGGGAGAGAGAGGGGGAGAGAGGCAGGGAAAGGGAAAGAGATAGGAACTATAAGATAGACAAGGGAAAGATGGGGAGAGATAGAAGAGATGAAAGAGTTGAAGAGAGAGAGGGAGAGACACTAAAAAGAGAGAGGGATACTAAGATAAACAGGGTAAAGATAGCAAGACATTGAAGAGATAAAAGAGTTGAAGAGAGAGGGAGAGAGACTAAAATGAGAGAGGGATACTAAGATAAACAGGAGAAAGATAGCAAGACAAAGAAGAGATACAAGAGTTGAAGAGAGGGGTAGAGAGACTAAAAACAGAGGGAAACTAAGATAAACAGGAGAAAGATAGTAATACTAAGAAGAGATAAAAGAGTTAAAGAGAGAGGGAGAGAGAGACTAAAACAGAGAGAGGAACTATGATAAAATTAAAAGAAAGAAAGGATAAATACAAGAGTTGAAGAGAGAGAGGGGGAGAGAGACTAAAGAGAGAGGGGAACTAAAGATAAACAGGGTCAAGATTAGAAGACATAGAAAATATAAGAGTTGAAGAGGGAGAAAGATTAAAAAGAGGAACAAAGATAAACATAGAAGATTGGAAGACATAGAAGAAATAAAAGAGTGGAAGAGAGAGAGGGGGAGAGAGACTAAAAAGAGAGATGGAAACTAAGATAAACAGGAGATAGATATCAAGACATATAAGAGATAAAAGAGTTGAAGAGAGAGGGAGGGAGAGCTCACAAGGGGAGTGGCGGACTATTCTTGAAACAAAGGAGATCGGACGATATGCTAACAAGATGCATGACATACGTCTTCACTAAAACTGTCCACTGTATGAACTACAGAGGGCAGCAAAGCAAATACTCGGTCTGTAAAGAGTGCAAGCAAGCCTTTCTCTACATTTTCACGATACACTATTGAACTCGAAGACGCATAATATACGCCCAGTTACTCTTTGCTTATTTATTTCAATAAAAGCTGAATGAAAAACTTCTTTACTTATTATTTAACTACCAAACTGCAAGAATTAAAATATGTTTTTTCTAGCACAACACAATTCCCTGAGTGATATGAATTATATTATACTGATGCAAGCAAGCATAATATTAGTTTCTTTCCCATCCAAATACCATTTTGTTTATTTTACCTAAAAGCTTGTCATTATAACAGGTAGCATTTTAAAAAATCTATAGGTCTTACAATTATTAGTATTCAACAATCGCTTTACAGTTAGTTTACACTAACAACATTTTATCATTTATAGCTAGGACCTTCGATGTATCCCTGCTCCTTGGAAAAGTGGGAAATTAGATGCATCAATTCACTGGGAAGCGTGCCAATTTGGCAATGCATGTCTTTTGCATATATCCTGTTTTCTTTCCTATTATACAGTTGCATCGAAATGTCATTTGTAACTGAAGGGGACACGATCAACGTACTAAACATTGAATATAAAGTTGGGATGGCTATCAGAATGAATGGCAGTAAACAAACACATGAACATTCATATCATCGTTTTGCAATTAATGTTCATATTTATTATTATTTTTATTATCATTACCATTATCATTATCATTATCATTATCATTATCATTATCATTATCATTATCATTATCATTATTATCATTATCATTATTATTATTATTATTATTATTATTATTATTTAAAATCTGGAGGTCTCTGGATCGATTCCAGACGAAGTCTATTTTTCTTTGCTCATTTTCATTTATTGAATACATTTCTGGTCAGTTTCCTTTATGTTTGAATTCAACAAAAATTTATCAAGACGCTTATCAAGTTTTCCCTCCAAAACAGTTGCATAGGATGTCATTTGTAATTGAAGGGGAGGTGATCAACATACTGAACATAGCATGTAAAGAAATGCCCCCGCTTGAAAATGGCTATTGCAAGCCTCCACAATAACTCTTTTCATGACTGGCCCATTCGGGCAAGTAAAATCATAAATTATGACATTTTACTTGCCCAATATAACTTTTACTTGCCCTCTTACTTCTAGATGAGATTTACATGCATGAAATCGCATTGTTCTGTCTTAGTTGAACAATTGTTTAGTTGCCCAATTGGGCAAGCAAACTAGACAATTCATCAAAATCTACTTGCCCGACTCCAATTTTTACTTGCCCCGGGCAAGCGGGCAAGTGCTAGTGTCGAGCCTTGGCTATTGGAATAAATGGCAGTCAACATGCGCACATATATAGAAACATTCACATCCTTGTATTGCAATTAGAATATATTTATCAACAACTTATCCTGCTTTCTCTCCTAAAACAGTTACATCGATTGTCATTTTTTTTTATTGAAGGGGAGATGATCAACAAAGTATACGACATAACTCAACCTCCTGAGGTAGCTAGAAAAATGAATGGCAGTAAACATACACACAAACATTCACAACATCGTTTTGCAATTAAAATATATATATCAGACACTTATTGAATTCTCTCTCCTAAACATTGCATCGGATGTCATTTGTAATCCAAAAGGGAGACGATATAAAACATACATATCAAACAATGAATACCCCTCTTGAATGATTACTATCAGGATAAATGGCAGTAAACAAACATTCATATCAACATAGATCAACAAATAAACCATATATTTATCAGAAACTCTGGCCACTACTTTTTTTATGTTCCTCCAAGTGCTTGCCCAAATCAAACTTTCACTGGCCCAGGCAAGTGAACAAGTTTTAAGAATTATTATATTTAGCTTTTGTAATACTAGATAACAGAGAGAACCGATCTCGACTAGCACTTGTGCTAACTTTCGCTTCTCTTTAACAACAATTTTAACTTTTGTATAAATATAAAGTAATCGTTTACAGTTTGTATTTTAATAATTTGTCTTGGATGTATCTTATAATGTACACACGATATTGCTTTTGTTGTTGTTAATAAACTTCAAACTTCAAACTTCCAAGTGTTTATGTAGCTTCTTCTTGAATAATCAAGTACATTTATTGCGCTGTAATATAATGATCGAGGTCGATTCTATACAGATATATGTCTGACAATCAAATCATCTTGAACAAATTATTAAAGCTTGAAGAAATATTTGCAATTGCTGAATACAATTAGAATAAACTACAACGCAGGTTTTTGAACATTTAATATGGGTATAACCAGATTCATTCACATTAGTTAACACAAAATAATAAGCAAAAATAGAAGACAAAATAGTATAAAATAAGAAAATTAAGATCATAGAAAAACAAATCCCTATATTTACCCTCGTCTTCTGTTCCGAAACAAGCCTGGCAAAACCATTCCATACAGTTAGACATTTTAAGGATTGTACAATTTTAGTTCCACAATTATCAAACAGCACAATTAAGATTCAGTTTTCAAGTTGTGAAACCTTCAAAGAGGAGAGTGAAATTCTGATCGCAAAATTCCAATTAGTGTACTGCAAAATTATGATTTACTTGTCAAATCTCGAAAAGCGGAGAGTAAAATGCTAACTGCATTCAAGAACTATGCTGTTTGTTGAGAAACTCGTATAAAAACAAATATGGACATCGCTATTAAAACTCCCACTTGAAATGGCAAAACAATATTCTGTAGACATCGCATCATATCATTCGACAGCTTACGACTAAGATGTATCGCATTTCATTGTTGATTTCACTGATCCAATAGCGTTAAAACACGGCACACCGGGTTTGCTTATGCGCATCGGGATACAGAAAAAGAAGAGAAGATGAACGCAATCTTGAGTCAAAATAATTTTGATAGAAGCAAGTCTTCCGGAAACACTAAAAACACTAAAAACAAATTTTAAAAAGGCTTCGTCCACTCCTGTTTACAATATAGATCCAACCATTCAACCCATCTAATCAAATATATTGAAATTCACCTAAAGTTCATACATGGTACACAGACCAACTGCCTAAAAAGGCAACGGGTTAAAAAATGGCAAACGCAAACAAGAGTTTGAATTATTTTTAGAGACACTCCTGGAAAGGTTCCTCGAAAGAAAGACAAAAAGGACACGTGTCCAGTACTGGTTTCATCTGCAATTTATGCATTTGCATCGTATCTATATACGTAACTTTGCGATGGAAGTGATAGGAGCTACTCAAATTTGAATTTATAATTCAAACTCATTTCTATAAAAAAAAAAAGTAGTGAAATAACAAAATAGATACTCTCTCGTCCTCGTTTTGTTGTCTCTGATGATGTTGCCGATACTACACTTCACACGCAACAAACTTCAATCATCATCCGACATAAGATCCATAAAGATAAGAGAGAGTGGGAGGCCACAGTGCGTGGAGAGGTTGTAATAATTACCTCACGCTTTCTCTCTCTTTCGCTCTCTAATTCTTTATTTGCAATTCCCTTCTTTTCCTGATTTTTAAAGAGGAGATGGCTGCGTGATGTCCCTTTAACCACTTGCCTACTAGATGATACAATCTCCACAGGTTTAGTACATCACACACCGTCTCCACGCAGTCAATTGCACTGTTGAGAGAGTGGAGTTACTGTAGTAGTAGTATACTAAAAGGCTGATATACTTGGCTAGCATATTCTCTCTCTCCCCCCTCTCTCTCTCTCTCTCTCTGTTTTTGTTATACTCTTCCTGTTGTTTATTTTATTTAATGAGGAAAAGGGGGTGTGTCATGTGTGAAGTGTCTTTCGTTTAACCCTCTACCCATCGAATATTGTAATGCTGGTCCATATGCTACATACACTGCCAGGTTACTGTCGGCAATATAAGCTCTTATTGAGTAGTGTCTGGGTTTGTATATGTCATTGTCTATGTGATCTTTTAAAGGGACAGTCCCTCTTTTACAAAACGTCTGAACAGTTTCCAGTTGAAGGATGGGGATGAATGAAACACACACAAAAAAATCAGATCGAACAGCCCTATAATTTGGATTTTACGAATGAAAAACGAATGGGTCCCTCCATCAGACTATATATCGGTCAATAAAAGAGTTTAACTGATTTAGCATAATATTACAACTACATGTATATTGTACTTATTCTTGTAAAGGTATTGTGAAGCCGACATTTGTAAAGATATGTCACGGAAAAAAATCTCAAAAATGAAGAATATGTAATTACATGTAGTCAGTTTAAGCGAGGTGCGGTCATGCTATTACTTTTTGTGTGCGAGTCACGGATAGCGTTGTGGTACTTCGTGGAATTCGTGCACGAACTTCCTCACTGGGTGAATATACATATAATGCACAATTAATTGTTGGACGACGGTTTATTAGTTTTAGGTCTATAACTCCACGAAAAAGAGATTTCAAGCCTTAATTTTTTCAGGGATGCTATTAAATGAACTTTTCTTTCAGATAAGACCTCGCAACTTTTGAAATTTGGCTTGCAAAAGAGGGAAGAATGTCCCTTTAATAACCTGTTCCCTTTGAGATTCTGAAATTCCCATAGACTTTGTACACATCCCACCCGGTTCCCATATTAAGCAACAGGTTAACCTATTCACTACAAGATTTTGCAATTCCCATAGAGATGATTCAGGGCCCACCAGGTTCCTGTAGGCAATGGGTTAATATGTTCCAAGCTTGCTATATAAAAACTATAACAAATAACAACAACAACAACAAACTCTTGGCATGGGTAATAGAGTATCATTGAAAACTAGCCAGCTAGATAGCGTTAATACAGCTCCAAGGACTGCAGGACGTGAGCTGATTGAAATCTAAGAGGGGTGGGGGAAAAAAGGTTAAAATTGAGCTTTGGGCCAATTTGCCCCTGTAATGCCAACAAAATAAAAGCAACCAAAATGCCTTGCTGTGGAAGACAGATCAATTTAATAATTTTGTTTTAAACAGAGAACCCCTGAATGAGGCTCTTAGCACTTTTATGAAGTACTCCCTCTCCTGTCCAACAACTGCCAGTTCTCCACTTTGTCTACATCTTCACTACATCTACATACAGCATCAGATGCATCTTTTAAACATGCACACCAAATTGTATACAATGACGGAGAGAACTTTAATAGCAAGCTACATAAAGTTCGCTTGAACCTTGACTGATCCACCTATGAAAAATTCTTTGACAACATAACATACATGTTAATAAGTACACATACATGTACATGTATTGATGGAGAAAACAGAGTTTGCTACAAAAAAGTTCACTCGAACCGTGTCTGATCCGTCTTATGAAAAGTTCCAGTGAACCCAGACTGAGAATGATATCAGGGAATCAGGGTTAAGTCCGGAGCTGATCTTCCTCCAAATCCTTGAAAATCTTTTGCTGATAGATAGCCAAGAATGTTGTTTTTTCTTTCTTTCCACAAATTCATTAAAGGGGGAAAAGAAAAACTCTGTTCAAGAGAAGTCTGACGTAGATGTAGGGTTAACCCATTTAATCTTTAATTTTGTTTTTCCTATCAAGTTAATAAATTATACATGAGATTCCAGTAATAAATGCAGGTTTTCAACAACACAAGCATGGGCCCATTGGAACTAGGGCCAGTAAAATTGTTACATCTCCCAATCCGTTTTTTAATTTTATTTTAAGGAAAGTCTTATTTTGGTGGCCCAAATGGGCAATTACATGTAGGTTGAGGGCTAGTAAATTTGTATTTCTGACTTCCTGGCAATTATCTCTGACAGTCAAATTTTGGAGGGCTAGTCAAACAACCAGAATTTTAAACTGACAAAAACAAAATGAATTCAAACATAGAGGAAACTGACTAGAAACATTTTAAATGATTGAAAATGAGCAAAGAAAAATAGGCTTCGCCGGGGATCAAACCCGAGACCTCCGGATTGCCAGACTGGTGCTCAACCATTGAGCACAAAATGAGAAAGTTTGTTTATTATTCACATCAAGCCTCCTAAAAAATGCAGTTTTCATAAATGAAGGGAGTGAGTTTTTGAATAGTAGACAAAGTTATAAATTAAATTGAAGTTTTGTCCCAGGAAATGTGTCTTGGGCTACGGAAAATTGAGAGTAAATAACTTTACTGGCCAGACTGGGACACAAGACAAAAAAGCAAGATGTTCAGTTGAACGGTGTGGAACCATTACAAATCGGTTAAACCTTTCAGGACTAAAATTTCATAACTGTATGGTTCATTCCTAACTAAGTACACAAGGGTAATATACCACTCCAAAGACTATGAAACTGCTTTTCTTCACTCTTCCCTACCCCGGTAGAAAGACGGATTTCAAAAAGACAAATATAGATGGCTGACTGTCAGGCGGTGTTTATATATAATAGTACTTTTGTACTTTAATCACAGTGACGAATGAGAAGGATTTAAAAGTTGCCATCATTTATATAAAAATAGATCTGGAAATAGCAGAGCATCAGAGGAATCATGATCAGTGGTGAAACTGAAGGGTCGGGACAGAGGGGGGCAGGGGAGCAATTATGCACTCATTCGGGTATCAGTGTACCCCTCCTGCCACCCTGCCACCCCCCCCCCCCCCCACCCCCCACTCCATGGGAAGTTAAAACAAATTCCAACACTCACATCAGTTGTCAAGACTAACGGTGCAAATTTCATATTTTTGATTGCCCGATCAGGCGACAAGATTGTTAAAATCTGACATGGCAAAATTAGAAAATCTTATCTTCCACCCCTCCCCCTCCTCCCCCCTCCCCCTTCCTACCTCACCCTCCCCCCATCCCCAATTTGGTTATATTCCGATAATGCGACTACCGTACTCATCTTGAGTTGAAACTGATTGCAGCGCTCTGCAGCCAGATATTTGCCAAATTTAAAAACTCCCAGGAGAAATCAGCGGAATTATCTTTGATTCTCTATCATCCCTATCATTGCTGTGTGTACACCGTATTATTTGAGGAAGAAAATAACTTTTGACTTTATCAGCCCTTTCATTGTTTCATTACTGGGCAAACTGTAACTGCATATATCTTTACGGAAGGTTCACAATATTTTTGTGTACTTTAAAGCAGAATTTGTGTATATTAGGTGAATTATGGGAATTATTTTTGGTTTGTATCAACCCTATCAATACTGTATACACTATATATGAAAAAAGATAATAACCTTGACTTCATCATCGTTATCATTACTGGATATACTTAAGGTTTAGGGGGACGATAATAACTTTAACTCGATCATTTCTGTGCATAAATTTAGAGAATCGTGTGAAGCCTAGCTTTCAATCCTAGCAGGATCTTCGTCATGGCAAAGGTCAGGGCAAATGACATAAATTTAGCGGAAGGAAATAATTTGACTTTTAATATCATCCTTAGGGTATACAACCTTTACAAAGAGTTTATAGCACTTTTTTCTGATTTAAAGCAGAATTCTTGGATATACTGTAATTGTATATTGGGTGAATGTATATTTATAATGTAAAGATGTCTTAATTTTGAATACACATGATATCTAAATAAGGAAGAATTTCCCTGAATTTAAAGGGATCTAGTAACATTGTCTAAATCATCAAAATCGAATTGGTATTCTAGCGGTTCCCGCATACCTTGTTGTATTCCTATTAACAATAGAAGCATGGGACAGGTTTCGGTTTTTTAGAATTTCCCTTTCTTTAAAAAGATATTTACGATTGAAGTGTTCAGATGTTTAACTATCCACTGGATAGTCGTAACCGTGTACAAAGTCATTGCAATGAGTAAGTGAATATCACTTTGCAAATTTTGCTCATTACTCGGCCATACAACGTCCATTTAACTTGAAATTTTCACACAATACCCAGTGGACATAATATCAGATCACAACAATATACATTGTATCCACCATTCATCACTGTTTGCACGCGTCAACAAAGTTACTAGATCCCTTTAAACTACCGAGGACTTTCCTTGAGATAATGTATATAGATCTCAGGTTACGGTCTAGGGAGAATGCATTTTATATAAAATCAACACCGTCTTCAATTTACTAATATAGCATACTTCAACAAAAACAAACAACCTTTCACATTACACTAGGGTATATTAAAGGGATATTCATAGCACAACAATAAAACAATTATACATACAACATGCAATCTGTTCACAAAAAGGAAATAAAACAACACAATTATTTTCTCCAAAGGGTGATAGAATACATTTAGGCAATACATTTGAAAAGGAAATTGTTGATTTAGGTAAGTAAGGCGACACCCACTCATAAGGCAGAAATATAGGTTAAATGACTCTATGTACATACTGTACATGTAGGCATAAGAAAGCAGTTTGGAATCCATGCTTTTAATTTCTTCATATTGTTGGGTGAGAGTCAGAAAGGCGTAAGTCAAAATTTTTGCTAAATCAAGTTCTGCATACCATCTTGTAAGTCAGAGCCTTCTCTATGCGATGCCAAATTTTTCAGATGATAATTATTTTCTAATTTGGGGGGATTATTTATTACAAAATAAAAGAGAGCTACCTTGGGTTTTCTATGAGGCTCACAAACTTTAAACATGATTTATCTTCAAAGAACAAAAGGTTACTTTGTGCCCTTCTCTCTCTCAAACGAGGATATGTATGTTTTTATAGTGCTTGGTAAATAAAATCCATGTTGTGCCTACACACTGCTTCATATTACTTAAAGGGTACCACGACCCAAAAAAGAATATTCTTATAAATGAAAGGTAACATCTTTAGCAGTCCATTCCATCAACAAGTTCAGAAAGATATGTTCCAGAAAAAAATATAAAACTGGAAAACGCATCACCATTCTATAGGCATGCGTTCATGGGTCTGCATGTACAAAGACTACCTTTGTCCAGAGCGAACGAATCGCCCGGGATTCTATTGTCTTCAAACGTACGCGTGAATAGAATTGATGCGCTCGCAAATGTTTGGCGCGTACGGGGCCATGAAATAATAATGGTTCCATAAGTGGTGGTAATTAATTGCATTGTTTATTAATTACACAACCCTTTGCAAAATGTTGGGTATCTATTTGATATCACAAAACAGTACCGAAACATTTAATTATGTGTTGTGTTGTTTTTTGCCTGGTGGTCCCCTTTAAAAAGAGAAGAACGAGGGAACAAATAATGTGGAAAAGTGAAGAAAAAAATAGTAAAAGAGTAGTTGAAAGTTGGTGTGGGTGTTTTGAAGAGTTAGCCTAGATCTGTCATAAGAAAATCAGTTCATTTCAGCATCTATTACATATATCTCTTTGTTGTTTTAACTCATCGAGTTGAAAATGCCTTTTCTATGAACACGACATGCAACATTACATATAAACGTTCATGCAGGCATACATGCTAATACAGGTAAAATGTATGAAACAATATACATTTGTATTGATGCAAACAAAAACCCTTAACATTTCAATAATTTGCAGGCGTTAATTCATAGTGGATATGTAGATTTCAGCATTATTTCATTATTTGGTCCCACCAATAGCACAAATGCACTCACACCCAAACATATCTACATAATACTATCAGCATTTCCCCTTCTACACATAAACATACATACATATCTTTTCTATACAGTGCCCTATTACACAAATAACTCAAAGTCAAACAATAGAACACACAAACCTACATATTCTTTCTTTTTTTTCTTCATTCTTCTCGAACTCAATAATGCAAGTGATAATCGCTAGGCTCCACATATGGGTCATGCCCGGAGTGACTAATGAAAGTGAATTGGTCGAGAGGTCGAAATAAAGCGTTGGCCGCCTAGGGGGCTAATTATGTCACTCGCTTTTTGCTCGATACAAAACATAGCACGATCATTCAGAGAGATATTCACCTAACACATACACATACAGTTACACCCCCTGTTCACACACACAAATTTCATCTTATAGCTAATCAGGAGCTGATTCTTTAGTCAGCTCCTGACTAACTATACGACGGGAATTGTGTGTCTGAACGCTCACTTAACGAAACGTTGTAAAAAGAATCATGATTAACGAAACGGGGGTTTGAGCATCGTTTCGTACGAGAGCTGACTAAAGAATCACGCTCGTTTTGTGTGTGAACGCCCGGTCGATTCGCTAATCATGATTCGCTATACGACACTCGTATAACGGGGCGTGGCTTAACGTGACAGCAGACAGAAAAAAGACACTGCGCAGTAGCAAACTGCGCACTTATACGATGTTTCGTGCAGCTGAATGCCAGCTGTTTTGGGATCTTGTTTTTGTGTGTGTGAACGTTCGTTAGTTTTGTTAATCATGATTCTTTATACAATGTTTCGTTAGTCATGATTCTTTAGTCATGATTTCGGGATGAAATTTGTTTGTGTGTGAACACGCTGTAAGTCTTTTGTAACATGTGGACACATTTTATAATTTTGAACAAGTTTTCTCTCGTCCCAAGAGGTAATGCCACAACTAGTAGCTAATACAAATAAAGTGGTTGTGGAGTTGAAATCAAGCACAGATGCACGATAGGGAGCTAATGATTTATTTCTACTTTCCCCGACTGTCTCCACTTGTAGCAAAAGGAAATAAGGGAAGACACCCTTTAATAGAGGAGAAACGAAAAGGGGATATTAAATAAATAAGAAACAAAGGGAAAGAGAAAAATACAAATTATTGGTAAAAAAAAGAAGAAAACTAGAGGAAAGAAGAAAGGAACAAAGATTAAAATAGAAAATTAAAAGGCAAAAACAAAATCAAAGACAGAACAAAGAAAAAAGTTAATAACAATTAAATAGAAAATTGGAGAAATATGACAACATGGTTTTTTTTTAAAGGAGAAAGAGAACAAAAAGGCATACAAAAAAAAAATTCAAAGATATGAAATAAATAAGAAAGATCAAAAGAAAAACAAGTTAGAAAGGTGAAAAAAAAGGAAAAAGGAAAAGTGCAAAAGTAAATAAAGAAGAAGAAAAAAAGGAAGTAAGTTGGAAAGAAAGGAATAGGAAATAAAGGAGAGAAGTGAAGTGAAATATATCAAAGAAAGGAAAGAAAGAAAAGTTGGGAAAAGAATTTTCAAAAAAAAGGGGGAAAGCGAAATTGAAGGTAGTTAAAGCCTCGGGGATAAAGAAAATAGACAAACGTGAAAGAAATGTGCAACATACATATAGATTTGAATGCTGGACAGACGGACGGCCCGGAAATTAATTTCACTTCCACGAGAGGGGCTGTCTTGTTTAAATGAGGCCAGTACATCATTTTTACTCAACGCGCGTATTCAAAGCACACATTCTCTGAACGAATATCGGGGGCAATGAGTGAATGGGGATACGGTTAACATAAACATTTATTTCTCTGCAAATATTTTGGCCTATAAATTTTGCTCCCATCTTAACCCAAATGAAAGCTATTAGATTGAATTAAATAGCTGATACTGTCCAGACCTCGGTCATATTATGGAAAATATTAAGCAAATTATAATTCTTTTTGTTGATGTAAACATTTATTTCTCCCATACATTTTTTGCCTATAAATTATGCTTCCTTTTTTTATCCAAATGAAAGTTATTTAATTTGATTAAGAGATCATCCACCCGACCCAGCCATATTGAGCGAAGATAGATCTGCCTAAACTTTCTTTTTGTTTATGTTAACATTCACCCTCCCCCAATCATTTTATGCTAAATACATTAGGCTTTCATTTTAACCCAATTGAGAGCTATTTGATTTAAATGAATGCCAGATACTATCCAGATCTCACCCATTTTTTTTCAACAACAAAAAAAAGAAGATATGCCTTATATTTCTTTTCATTGATGTAAACATTGATTTCTCCCCTACTCTTTCTGCATATAAATTATGCTTCAATTTGATTAAATATCAGAGACTATCCAGCCATTTTGGGTTGATAGAGAAAGGCCTTATATTTCTTTATATTGTTTTTGCTTTAGAAGTGGAACCTGAAGTTCAAGTGGCAAACAAAAAAGTGGCATGTCGCGTAAGCAAACACTTAATTTAAGATAAACCAGAATGAAATGCCAAAATTAGCCAATTTTGGTGAAATCGTAGAAAGGTAGACATTTTCGAGCCACCCGCATGCCTCATTTGATTAATGCGGATATCAACATTGCAAGGTTGTCCTGGATTGTGAGTGCCGATTTCTTCATCACATTTTTTTCTCTCAACATTTTAAAATTTCTGAACCAATTTGTATTCCCTTTTACAATTGATAAAAAGAGAATGATAGAAGAGAGGGGGAAGGGTGAGGGGGAGATAGATACAGAGTGTTGGTAATGGAGAGGGTGGAAGATAAACAAAAGGAGAGGGGCTGATAAGAGTTGAAGAAAAAATAAGAGAGAGATTAAGAAAGGAAGAGAGAACTGATATCAGAGAGAGAGAGGGGGGAAGAGAGGATATATACAGAGTAAGAATAGGGAGAGGGAAAGGGAGCCAAGAAAAGCAAGAAAGAGCTGATAAGAGTTAAAGAAAACAGAGAGAGATTGAGGAGGAGAGAGGAAATAATTAAACAGAGTGAGAGGGAAAGAGATACAAGAAAAGAAAGAGAGAGGTAATATTGAAGAGTCAAATAATAATAATAATAACTAATAAGGATAGAGAAAAGGGAAGAGAACTCTATCAAGATAAAGAAAGGAAAAGAGGCAAAGAGGGAGAGTTGGATACAGAGATTACACACTCATTTTCTAACATAGAACGTCACATAACCTCGATCTCTGGGACTCCTACTCCCCCCCCCCCCCCCCCCCCCACTCCTCCCCATCCTTATCATTATCTCAAATGTTGCTTTTTAAAGCCGACAGCCCCGCTATAGGGCCCCCTTCTCCTTCAGGCAAAGAGTGATGCTTCACCGCGCAATATTCGCAACTTGCGTCTTCTCGACTTCATTTAAACCCACACTCCGCGGGCCATACATATGCAGAGTGAAACCCAAGTCGCGGATACGTTCACACTGTGGTCGTGCAATACGTTGCTTTCTCGTTGCCTTATGTACTACTCTCGCACCCTTCCCGACTTGAATTAAACCCACATTCCCAGGTCATACACATGCGGGGTGTAACGCTAGTCGCGAATATGTTTACACCAGTTTATATGTAATACGTAGCTTTCCTGTTACCTTATGTACCGATCTCACTCTCTTCTCAACTTCATTTAAACCCGCAATCCACGGGCCAATCATACGTGGAGTGTAACTGAAGTTGGGCATGCGTTCTCACTATTTATGCAATTTGTCGTTTCCTCGTTGCCTTCTGTACTACTCTCGCACCCTTCCCGACTTTATTTAACCCCACAAAAACCCCCGGGCTATAAACATATGAAGTGAAACCCAAATGTAGGGACCCTTCAGATTCTATAGACCAAGCTTGATTTCATTTGTCGCACATTTCTCAAAACCCCTTCACACTCTTATGAACAATATTCAATTCTTATTTCCTTCTCTGGTACTTTATACCGACTATTTTTTAGAACGCACCCTCCTGTGGCCGGCCATAAACACATGTTGCATGTTACCTATTAAAAACCAAGCCTCCACACTTACTTTTTTCTCTACTAGCCCGCCCATTTGGGCAAGTGAAATCATAAATGTTCACATTTTACTAGCCCGAACATAAAATGTACTTGCCCGCTTTCCTTCTATATGAGATAATACATGTAAAGGAATTACATTCAACTCTTGCAGTTGATTGAAGAAAAATTGAAGTTGCCCAAATGGACAGGCAAAGTGACTATTTATGACATTGTACTTGCCCCACATCAATTTTTACTTGCCCCGGGCAAGCGGGCAAGTGACAGTGTCGAGCCCTGCCTATTAAACAAGGGGTCAGTTCACACTCTTTGAAAAATATTCCCATCTACCCTACCCTTCTTAACCCGTTTCCTTCGAGATTCTGTAAACCCCATAGACTTTGTACACAACCCACTCGGTTCCCATAGTCAAGGGGTTAATCCGTTTCCTTCTAAATGTTGTAATCCCCATAGACTTTGAACACTGCCCTCTAGCTTTCCGTAGGTAACAGTTGATAATTAGAAGGAGGCAATTGAAGGATAATGCAAGTACAAAAAGTAAAATTAGATTTGCTACTAAAGGACTCTGTATACAATAGGGGAAATAATGAAAGAAAATAATTTACATCGAAACCAAATCTGACTTATTATGAGCTGTTCAGTTGGTGAATATAGACGTAACCTAACCTCATCAAGTATTAAGCATGTTTGTTGAACGGTTAGAACATCGGGATTTTCTGTGCATATTACGCTAGGGTAGGAACAACAGGATTTTCAGGCAGTCTCTTTTGACCAAGTGTTTGTAGAGGGGGATGACGATTTTGTAGAATCATGTCTATTTTATAGCAAGTGTTTTGTTTCCTGCAAGACGGTTTCATTTTGACCAAATGTTTATTGGGGGGAAAAGCTTCATTTACAGGATTGTACCTTTTTCCTGTTTTTTTTTTGTGTGGCACGACAGGTTTATTTTTTTGCTAAGTGTTTTGTAGTAAAGAATTTTGTATAATTATGCCTATTTAGTCAGTGCTTTTTTTTTCTTGCAAGACACTTTGGTTTTTTTTACCAAGTGTTTGTAAATGGAAAGCAAGTTTTTTCTTGTTATAAATGTACGTATTTAGCAAGTGTTTTGTTTTCTGCAAGACACTTTTTTTTTCGCCAAGTGTTTGTACGGGGAAACCACATGTCTTCATGAATGCGCCTATCTAGCGAGTGTTTTTCCAATGGGAGGGGAAAGGGGGAAATCAGGGTTTATTAGACTTTTTCCCCAAAAGACAGTGTTTGTTAAAGTGTGGGGGAGAACGAGGGGTTTTTATTTGACGAGAATTTGATGATGGGGGAGAGATCAGACATGTTGTGGGGATACTCTGTAAATATGCACTGCAGCTGAAATGTAACACTAACGCAAACATGTAAGATCGTGTCAACAACAAAAAAAGAACAAGAAGATGGAATATGATATGATAATAGGTCTTGATGGTCTATTCCACTTTCGTGATATGAAACAGAAGACATAAAGGACAAAGAAGACATGAGAGCAGAAGAAGATAATTAAGATAATAATAAGACATATTTGGTGTAGCAACTTATGCAGAAAAGCTTCTATTATGTACAATGCTTTTCCCACACATTTAATTCATGGTACATCAGGTCCCCACGTAGTGTACATAATATAGTAGTTGAACCAGACAGACAAAATAAAAGCCTGGTCAAATGTTCAATTAATGACCATTCGTTGGTAAAATGACCACTATTTGTCAACAGGTGCACTGAATAGATCACCATTTACAGATTATAGGCATATAGCATTATTTAACCTGTTCAAGACCGGTCCTGAGAAAACACTCTCTGTAAGTCTATGGAAAATGGGTGTTGCAGCAAATTCAACGTCTTCAATGGGTTAACCCATTCAAGACTTGAACAAGAAATACTGCAAGTGAGGTCTTTTGAAACACTTGTTACTGCTAAATCATATAATCATATTATCTTGCTTTTTGATTGAGATTTTGTACGATGAGAAAGGGGTAACTTTCATGTCATTCGCTGGCCCTTTCCTGTGTGTGCCCCCCCCCCCCCTGTCTTGAAAATACTTGGGTTAGGGTCAAAGTGATCACCTTTATTAAAATGCTAAATAAAAATCTTGAAGCGGAGTGTTACATTTTTAATCAAAGGTAAATGTTTATTTTATCATGTGAACGGGGTATCTTTCATGTTATTCACTTGACCTCTTTCCATGTGCTCATCCACCCCCCCCCCCCCCCCCCCCCCCCCATTTTATCTTGAAAACATCAAGGCTGGGTCTATGGAAACATCTCTGACTTCTAATACATGGTCGGTTATCATGCAGAAGGGGATCTTTTTTTATCATTTGAAAGTGTTTTTTTAACGTGTGAACGGGGTAATGTTCATGTCGTCCTCCTCCTGCCCCTCACTGTGTACCCCCCACCTTGTTACAGTAACCCGTGCTTGATTTAATGAACCAATCTAACGTACGCTCGATTTAACGAGCCTTGGGCACGACAGCGGCGGGCGGCGACAAAGTAGAGAAAAAGTTACGGCAAAAACCATGTTCGTTCGACTTGGTAGCGCCTAGCGGGGTGAAAAAAATCAATGTGTTTGCTGCTAACCAATGAATTCATTATCATTTGATCCGAACTGAAAAAACAAAATAGGGGGGGGGGAAATAGCCCCAAAGAAATGCCACGGGGTCAAATGATTTATGTTTGCTTGGCTCTACACCATTTTGGTGGGCATCTTATTGTGGGCTAGGAACTACATGGTGCCTATTTAAAACAGTGAGAATTTCATCTCCAAAACTTCAAATGTCAACACCTACAAGCTCAAACCTACATTTATTCCTAATCCCAATCTTAATTCTTATCCCAACCCTTAACCTTAATCCTAATAATCCCTCTTTCCAATCCTAAGCTTCTACATTCTGATTTTGCTAGTAGATCAAAATGGGAGTAGACCAAACAGGTGACGACCAATCGGCGAGTTACCAAATGGTTTTAAATGGTTTGACGGCCTGGCATTTAGCATTCGTGTACGACCGACCGTGGACATGTATTTTATTTTTAGACAATGATTGCTGCAAATCGGGGATTAATTAACCAGCTTTATTTAGCATGGATGAGTTTTTGCTGTGATAACACGTTATTATGAATTCAAAAGTTTTGGCAACCTGCATGGCCAAACCATAATATGTATTTAATCCATCATGATCAATGCAAATCAGGACTTAATAACCCGCATTTAGTGTGGATGTGGTTCTGCTTTGATATATACGTAATTACGATCTCACGCAATCCATTAAGCTTAATTGTTAAACTACGAATGTCATCTGATATGGAATCAATTAGCCCAGTGCTTGCCATTGAAAGTTGTGTGCTATTTTACCTACAAAATGTCATGTGAGCAACGGATATGTTCCGACAAAACAAGCCGTAGTCTAAATAAGCTTGAATGTGCTTACGTTGAATGAGTAACTAATTTTTGCCCCGATGAAGATGCTGCTAGGAGCGAAAGCTAGCCTACTAACTCTCATTCTATTACAGTGGCGATTTTTTCTAGTAGATTTTTTCAGCAGTTTTTTGGTTCACTTTCTATATTTACTCACACATTAACAATAACATATTATAAGTGATCTTTAAACAAGAAACTTAAAGTGGACTTCCATACGATTTCAAGCTTCTAATGATTGAAAGATAGATATTCTAGGTCAATAAACACAATTTTGTATGAAAAAAGTATGATTGTGGGTTCTTGTAATTGGTTTTGAAATTCTAATGACACAAATTCGCGAGCGAGCTTGTTCTATCCCACAATGCACCAATTTGTGACGTGCGACCCTCACTATGCGCCTATCTATGTTTTTACACTGCAGCGAATGTGTTCTTTTGATCGGACCAATACAATGCTCGATCATGAATAGTTTAGTCCACGCTGCGCCACTGACCGTGCCTTTGAGCATTACTGCATTGTTGAACCGTTTGACAATACTTGCCTGCCCGATATTGTAACACGTTTGGCTTTCATTGGAATTTGAATAGACTCACAGTTCTGTAAACGTGGTTATTGAATTTGCTGACTCTGCATGACCGGCTATTATGAATGACACATGCAGTGATCACAATGCAGTGGCACCGGATTCAAGCCTACTCAAGAAATTGAGCAAAGTGAGGGTGCTACGTAAGGGTCTCATGATTGTGTGCAGTAAATTTAATTATTTCCTCAGAGTTAATGACATTAGAAAAATCTCTTAGATCAAATCCTGAAAATATTCAAGCACATCCCTAGATTTATTTCCAATATACTGTATTTTTGTATAATTCGTCCGGAATTCTCCTTTAATAAAACATATTTGAATTATTAGTTATAGTCACAGTTTCCAGTTATTTTCACCCAATCTGTTGAGAAATGTCGAACCATTTCATTTACACATGACAACAAGTTCATATCTTATGAAGATCTAGAAAGAGTAAAGAAAAAAAAAAACAGTTCTCTTAAGAAAATATGCAATAATATTTTTGTTTCTATTCAATATTTAAAAAAAAACAATATAATCATGAACATTATGATTGAAAAAAACAAACATAGGCATTGCCATTTGTTTATGAGAAAACAAGCAAAGAAACGCTGTTTATACTGACAAATACCTATTTCTTTTGTGACAAGTTACCCCTTTTTTGAAAATAACTAAACTACTATATCACTATAATATACTCAGTATTACAACTCCGTAATCACAACATTTAAATTTTAACCAAGTTTTTCTCATCGCAAATTCTCGTCCCACGGCCTAGCTAGTAAACACTCGTGCGTGCATGGTCAGTGCAGAATTTGAGGCATATACAGTATGTGTTATATTGCCATGGCAACAAGATTTACGTGGGGGGAATTTTAACCCACTTTCCGAATCACCTTGCTTTCAAGAGGACATCTCGTACTCGATGAAGAAGACCTTGAGGGTGTTTCACAAACATTATTAGTCAAACTTAACTTCAAGTGGGACCTAACAATTATGGAAAGCCAGTTGTAGCCTTGGAATAAAAGATTTTCAAAAGAAAAAAAAGACAAGTATTTGAGACTTTCAACAAACGTTTATATGAATAATTTCGAGGCTCCTTGATAATAACAAATATAACTAATTGGTATCAAAATTAATGCCTTTAGAAAAGAACTGTTTCTCAATGATTTTACACAGAAATTAACGACTTTCCATAAAAGTTAGGTCCAACTTAGAGTTAAAGGTGCACCTGTAAAGTGTCAGATATTGCCCAAAATTACATTTGAGACTTCAATCCTATACTAAAATCATTGTAAGATAATTCCAAATGATGTATGAAAGTTTCATTGAAAAAGAACACTGCTTTCCTGGTTAAAAAAGCGAAAATTTGCATCAGCTTTTACAACAAATGACTGTATAACGTGTATGAGGTTTATGACCGTTCATTAATGCTCTTGAGATGAATGATTATCAATGATAGATATCGTCATACTAAAGGGGCATTACAAAAATCTAACCCTATTTTATTCTTCTCTTAGCATAAGCCAAACAGCACGGTAGAAGAGAAATGTGGAAGCTCCAAGTAATTTTCGTGGAGTTAGACACTTTACTGGTTTCACTTTAAGTTCAACTTTGCATCTTTGTGAAACTCCCCCCTTCAGATGATTGTGGGGGGGGGGGGGGGGAGACATTCATCAAGCTCATCTTGACAGGGATTGAAATCTCCAGCTGCTTTTTAAAAATAATAAAAAATTTGGCTGCATTTTTTTTCTTCATCTCCTTCTTGTTATCAAGCACAGGTCAGCTTGACTCTGACAAGCTCTTTCGTCATATTCAGTATTCAAAGAGCTTTTTCTTGCCTATGCCTGCCTTTTTTAAATGCTTTTTTCATAAAAGTATTGCTATGAACTATACTACAAAATCCATCAGGGCATAATTAACCCATTCCCTTCGAGATTCTGAAATGTCCATAGACGTTGTACACAACCCACCCGGTTAATACACTTCAAAGCAAACTTTTGTTTAAATAGACCTTTTGAATTGTTGTGATACAAACCAGAATTAGGTGCCCCCCCCCCCCAAAAAAAAAATAAAAAATAAAAAAAATAAATAAATAAAACATGATTAGAAAGTTATCTTAATAGTATGGTTGCATCGATAGGCAAGTATAAATAGAGGTGATCGCGCAATTTTAGTAGCCCAAAGCTATATTGTAATGGCCCCAGGCCTGGTAGTCAAATGCTAATTTCAAAGTCTGCTTTAGTAGAATGGTTACTGTCAACATTTAAAGAAGAACATTACTATAATTGATATAAATAGAGAAATAACACCGCAACAACAAATTCAGCTAATTTAACACAACTTATTATCTGATTATATACTCTATAGCAGAAAAGAATCTGTCTATAAATCCAGGTTTTCAAAAAAAAAGAGAGAAAAAAAACTTCTCCTCGGGGAAAGCCAACACATATTTCTACACATGCCACTATCCACAGATATTGGATTGCATTTACATGAAAATCTGGTATGTTAGTTTTAACTATGGAAAAACCATCAGAGTCTGTCAGAGTAATTTTCACACACATGCATTCTCCAGATGACTGAAAAACAAAATCACAAATTTTTAATCACGCTTTAAAGCTAATAATGAGAACTGATTATTAGCAAATTTGCTATTATAACTTTGTCTAACTTGCCTTAATTTGTGCATGTGTGTGTCTTGCTTAAAAACACATATTCATAGCACATGCCAAAGTTGTTTTGCAAAATGTTTTGGCCTTTATGAAATATCAAAGGTACTTTTAATCATTACTTGATCATTTTTTTGAAATTCAAAAATTTAAATTATCTATTTCTGTGTGTGTGTATATTGCGAACCGGTTGGTTTTATTATGAAGTATGAGTTTTGATTATTTTCCAGGAACAGTCTGCTAATCACAGGAACATTTGTTATGCAATAATACTGGTTTTGAGTCTATTTCTGTCTGAATAAACTTCTTCTGCAAGTACCTACAAATGTATAGTAGCTTTAAGTAAATGAAATGGATGGATTTGCCATCTGCTATATAATCAGGTACAAATTTGTTTCCACAAATTCAAGCACAACTCGTTAGTTAAACGCATTTACAAATCAAGTGACAAGTCTAAAACCCATCTTAATTAACTTTACAACGAAGTGATCAACATTCGTTTTGCATCTTTCTCACTGATGATTCATTTGAGATTCATTTGGGCTTGTATTTTACAATTTTCCAGGTTGAAGGTCTGATAGACCGAACTTTCTAATTTAATCAATTTGATACTGAAGTTAAAACTTAATTTTATAGGGATCTAGTTATATTGTCCAAATCAAGAAAACTTACTTGGAATTCTCTCATACCGTATTCATATTACTATACTCCGCAAAAAAAGAAACTGGACACTTGTATAAGTTGAAATATTTCATATTAATGTACGATAAAGTGTACATGACCATATATCAAATTAAAGGGAATTTAGTCCTCTACATGCAGGGTATAACTTAAAGCTGTAATCGTTCATGCATGAAATGCCATGGTCAATTAACACTAGCAAGGTCTGTTTTCAAAAATAGCAAAACAATGGAGGACCACACTATTCGACTGAAATTATAGTAAGCGTTTCACTTAAAACAGGATGAGCGGGGCAAGTAAATTATGACATTATTCAACTTTATTGTTATGAACAAAGTCTGGAAATACAAATTTGTCAATAAAACAGGGTCAGGTTATGTGAGCATTATCATACTGGTCTGTATTACCGGCATGAAGCTTGTCTAATTCATGTGTCCCCTGCAATTTTAACCATAGTTACCGAGATAAATGTCATGTTAAAGACTGCCCAAATGTTTGACCAAGGGTGACTTCAGGTTTTGAAGATCTTTGGACTACGGTATAATTCTTGAGACAAATTTATACCATTTTCATGCTGAAATAAGGGCACAAACTGTGGTTTTGACTAATAAAGCTTTGCCATGGAATTCCCCATTTTGTTACTTTTGGATGAAAATGACACCTATAACGTTCACAATTTGTCTTCAATTATACTCTTTATTGAGATGAAAATAGAAAAGGTCACATTTGTAATGAAAAATTATGCCATCTCATGAATATAGCGTTTTAGATTATGCTTATCAACATTTATATGGTTGAGTGGATGTTCCATTTTTGCTATTTTTGAAAACAGACCTTGGTGAGGTTAATTCACCGTGACAAGTCATGCATGAATGATTTCATCTGGATTTCATGCGAATATTGAAGAGGGTAATTTTATCTTTAATTTGATATACAATATCATATATTTTATCGTTAATGAATACGAAATATTTGGTCTCATACAAGTGTCCAGTTTCTTTTTTTGCGGAGTATATAAATAGAAGCATGGAACAGGTTTAGGTTCTTCAAATGTCCTGCTTGTTTGCTTATTACTCAGCCATATAACATCTATTTAACATTTTCATACATTACTTTGTAGTGGACATATCAGATCAGAAAAATACACATGTTATTAACCAATCATCACTTTTTGTACACATGTCATCAAAGTTACTAAATTCCTTTAAATTATTTTTGCTTGCACTTCATATCGGTTTGCATTTTACAATATTCCAGGTCTATGGTCTCAAAGGCCACTAATTTATTATCTTTATTAGCTTTTAACACTGAAACTACTTGAGTTTAATTCTACATTTGTGTTGTTTGCGATTCATTGTGGTTCGTGTCTTGTAATCATAAAAGTCTGAAGATTTACATATCATGGAATGGACTCAGTTTCAATGTATAATCTTCTTGCTCATTTTTTTTGTAATTCAGACTTTAAATAACAAATTCCCATTCTCCCTTGCTGCATTTTTTTTACTCTCTGGCTTTTATTAGAAAACTTCATATTCTGTCTGTATTTTAAATTTTTACTCTCTGTTATTTCAGTTATTTTTCCCCAAACCTCTCTGCCCTTTTTACTCGTGTTTTGTTGTTGTTGTCTTCTTGTTATTATATTTCTTATCCCTTTCCTGCATAATCCGCTGATTGACGCACCATCAATTAAAGCACGACTCAGACCAATCATCTTAATAAATCCTCCGCTTACCTGTACTGTCCATTAGCGAGGGATGGAAAGTACTCCCTATGCATACTAACATAATAATATATGGCTGCATTAAATGACCAAACATAATGTACCCGGTAAGAACTATTCCTAAAGCATACACGCTGAGCTTTGCATGCAAATGGAATATAAAGTTGCATTAGTTGGCAAACCGCCATCCATGCCATTCTTGCAAAATGCATTTAAATCTCTAGTTGGTTTTAATGGATCATATAACTTCGTTTTATACATGCAACAAGAAAATGACAAAGGGTTGATAAAATGTGGGTTGCTGTGATCTCATACATCATGTATGTCCACTGAGAGATGTGTGAAAACTTCATGGTAAATGAATGTCGTATGACCAACTAATGAGCGAAAATGCAAAGTGATATTTGCTAGCTCCGAAAGTCTCCCAGGGAGACTTTCAAAACCCACACTTCAATCAAAAAATCTATATAACGAAAGAGAAATTCTGAAAACTGAGAACGGTTCCATGTTTTCTATTGGTAATACGAATACAATGATGCATATGTGTGAACCACTAGAGTTCAAAGCAAGTCCTGCGGATTTGTTCAATCTTACTAGATCCCTTTAAGCTTTGCATGCTAATGGAATCCGTAGTTGCATTAAATGGCTCTAACTGCCATCCATACAACTCTCTCTTGCGTAAAGTAATACGATCTATAGTTGGTTTAAATGGCTAATTGCTCCCCATGTCATTTTCTTACACGTAAATGCACTCAAATCTCTAGTTGGTTTAAATAGTAATCTGCAATATTCCTACATGTACACGTCGTTTTAGGATATAAATGAATCCAAATCTATAGTCGGTAAAAAATAGCAAACTGCAATGCCTATGTCTGTTAGCTTACAAATGTATCCAAATCTATAGTTGGTTGAAATAGCAAACTGTAATGCCGAGATCTTTTCCTTAAATGTAATTGTAATAAAGATCTACAGTTAATTTAAATGGCCAACTGCAATGCCTACACGTCTTTCTGCAGTGCATATAGATTCATTAAAATCTAGATATATAGTTTATATTAAAAAATGGCCTGCCACAACGTACACAACAAGTTATGTATGCTATGCGAGTAATGCGACAGTTAATCTCTACTTATCTATTTGTGATGATAACAAATAACAGGGTTGTTTTTTCTACCTTTTATCTCATGATAAAAAGCAACTCCAAAATATTCTTTGGGTTCATTTGGGATGGCAAACACGAATATGAATATTTGTTTCCAGTTTTGAGTGAGATTCACTCAAATAAACTACAAGAAGTATTTTCTACTTCTTCTGCGATTACGAAAAGCTATCATGAATACATTACAGTTACGCGTCATGTCCTGCATGGGCTATGTAAACATATGTTCACTTTTTACTCTTGTTCCTTTGTTGAATTTACAATAAAGTGATATCAAATCAATCCCTATTTCTCCATAATAATATACATTGCTAATGTATTGTTTAGTTGTTTTTTTCTGGTCATGAAAACTAATAACAAATATTTTTCTATTCTTTCCCATAATGATAAAAGTGACAGAGATATTCATTTTCATTTTCATGATGACGTATAAACCGTTCCTCAAGGAGCGTGTTTTTTTTGTTATTCACGTACAGTTTAATATTACATGGCACGCTATGTTTCCACAGGCAATGGTTTAACAAAAAGTTCAACAAACTGTCCAGTTATGTGAACACCGTGTTCCTACATTCAATGGGTTAAACACGATTTCACAATGACGTTTCCTCTAGTGAGAACCCACCTTCCTGAGAATAAAATACCCCAGTGGTGATTTTATCTACTGTGGCTGTCAACAAGTTTCAATTCATTCACGAAGATAGCTCCAATCTTGAGAGTTAGCTGCAAAAAAGTCAATTCTATCCTGCAATTAAATCTACACTACTGGGTACAATTACGTTTCTAATCACGTTTCGAAACAAAAAGCGTGCAGATTTGCTTGTGTGAGATGACAAGATGTTTTAACTGATTCCCTCCTGGAAACTGCAATATCCATAGAGTAGCTATGCAAAGTTAGGCAGGTCATGGGTTAACTATCTATTGATTCCATTCGGTACTTGTCCTGAAAATACTTGGGCTGGGGTTTACGGCGAATGCACTTTATACCAAAATTTCTCATCACGTTTCCAACAAAAAGCGTGCAGAATCGCTTCTGTGAGAACACAAGATTTGTAACCTATACCCTCCAAGAAATTCTAGTATCCATAGAGTACCGTAAACCGGGGTGACTTTGGCAGCCGTGGTGACTTTGGCCACTTTTTGAGATGAATGTATTTTCATCAAGCATCACTTTTTAGAACAAATTTCTTATTCTTATTGTTTCAAATGTATTCCTAGATAGGGTAATAAATAGAAATGGAAATTAGTTCTAAAGAGTGAGACTTGATGAAAATACATCCTTCTCAAAAAGTGGCTAAAGTCACCCCGGTTTACGGTACCATGCAAGGTTAGGCAGGTTATGGGTTAACTCTCCATTGAATCCATTCAGTCCTGGTCCTGAAAATATTTGGGCCGGGGTCTACGGCCAATGCACTTTATACCAAAATCAAATTGTCTTGACCAGGATAATATGAATATTGTACATCAATTCATAAAAGTTGATAACACCAGTATGTTCATAATCTTTTACAACTACAATATAAGATTCAAATCAATCAGCTGATCATTCTCGCTATGAGTTTATATCCTGCTTAACGTGAAAACTTGTGAATTCTCGTCCTATTTAAGTTATTTTCCTAAGTCTCTAACCCCCATCCATTTTTATTGAAGGCATCACTCACTGGAACTCAAGGGCCCCGTTGCAGAAAGAGTTGCAATCGATTGTAAAGTTGCAATTAATTGTAAGTCTGATCATGTGACTAAATGCGCACTTCTGATTGGTTCAAATGTGCAATTTTTCTGACTTGCAATTAATTGCAGTTGATTGCATCTCTTTCTGCAACGGGACCAAGGTAACATAAATGTATTAACCGATTCAGAACTGGTCCCGACGAAACTTTAGACTAGGGTCTATGGAGAATACACGTTAAAAATGCCAAAATCAAATTGTCTTGAGTGGATGGAAATTACAGCATTATCAAAGACAAGGGTTTAACACCTAACATGCCAAGTGCTTGCATTGAAGCTACCCCTTGAGTGCCACGTGCATGATTGCAAGCATAATATAGTACTTGACCATGCTCATTGTATTGCGCGGTGGCATTGTATACATAACCCCACCAAAATCAATTTAGCTGCGGCCTTCCAATTAATGTGGCACTGGAAATGTAATCCACTGGCACGTTTTGGGTTAAAATAAAAAGCCAGTTTTGATCCATCATAAAAATGCACCATGGCACCGTTTGGGAAACATAATGTGACATCAGAGAGCAATTTTCGTTAAGTGATGCGTGAGACTTTTCATTTTGTCCGGTGAGAGTGAGAAGGGAGTTGAGGCTATTTTTTGCTAAATGGAGTTACGCATACCATCTTGAAGGTCATCAGAGCCTCCTCCTCCTCTATGTGATGCTAACTTTCAGACAATAATCATGTCTACTTTTGAAAACATTCCACAAATAAAACAAAGAGCTACATTGGTTTCTACATGGAATTAAAAACTTAAACTTAATTATCTCGGAACTTACAAATAGTGACTTAGCGCCCTTCTCCTTCTCAACGGATGATACGATACTATGCATGAGCTCCTTCAAATGGGACTCTTGCGACCATACTTGAGACCACGTAATTTGCATCTGCGTATTAAAGCAAAGACGTCCACATAGAGGGGCAGGAAGGGGGGGGGGGCAAAAATGGGGTTATTGTTTGGACTGCTAGTTGGGGGAACTTTGGAGGAATATTAGTTTGATACATGTATTTATGCATCAGCTCCTTCAAATGGGACCTTTGCGACCGTACTTGAGACCGCGTAATTTGCATCTGGGGGGGGGGGGGGGGGGCAAACAATGGGAAGAGGGGGTTCTAGTTTGGACTGCTAGTTGGGGGAACTTTGGGGGAATATTATTTGGATACTATGCATCTACTACTTAAAATGGGACCCGTGAGACTATACTTGAGACCGCGTAATTTGCATCTGAGGTAAGCAAAGATGTCCGCATTATAAACAGGACAGGGGTGTGGGTGAGGGAGGGGGAAGACTGGAGGAGGGGATCATAGTTTGGGAAATATGGAGGAAGCTTAGTTTGGATACTAGCGAGAGAATCTAGCGGTATTTGGATTGAAAATCCGTTAACTCAGGATTCTGAGGCGCTATAGATAGCAATTAGTCTTATTGCGCGAGAGATACTTTGCAGTAACCTTGTTGTTGCATCACAGGGCGCTGCAAAAAAAGGGTACACAGGAAGGCGCCATGTCGTGTGCATGTAACGCACACTGAAGCTTACATGTAGCTAAAAGAAGTTTAGCGAGTGTTCCACAATTATGCCTGGTTCTGAGAATAATGGTGCCCCCATGTGCGCATTTCCGAATTTGATGATGCAGTGCCATTTATAAGTCCCATCACACACTTACGTTACTGTCGGCATTGGGTAAAGAGAAAAGATCTTCTCCATTATTTATGTACATTTGCGGAAACCTACCAAAGGAAATTCAAATTTTCCTGCACATATATTAAAGTAGCTATCAACCGTACCAAAACAAAATGGGATCACATGTTCTCCTAAACAGCAACAAATGGATGAAATTTACCAAAAGAGATTCAAATTTCCCCCAACATACAAGGAACAATCCAACATATCAAAACAAAATGGGATAAAAATGTTCTCTCAAACATAAAACATCAACAAACAGTTGAAATGTACCAAAAAGAGATTTAAATTTTCCTGCACATGTAAAGTAGCTATCCAACGTAACAAAACAGAATGAGATAAAATGTTCTCTCTAAAAATGTAACACAAACAAACAGATGCAATTCATCAACCCCCCGAAAAAGAGATGAAACCATTTTCCCTATAAACATACACATAAGTGGCAATCAAGATGGATAATAGACAAACAAGAAGCCATCTTCCTTCTACCTATAAAAAGCAGCAACCAAACAAATCAAATCCATCAAAACCAAGCGGGCAATCTAAACCACTTTCTTTCCCCCTGAATGTACTCAAACACGAAAAACACACAAATAACATACATTTACATGTGCATACAAATTTTCCAGAACATATAAGCAGGGATCAGCCAATAGCAAATAAGATTGGAGGCCAACTTCAACAAATTCATCAAAACCAAATTAGGAGCTCTAAACCAATTTGTATTCCCCAAACATACAAACAGCGATCAAGCTGATAACATATATGTATACACATTTTATGAAACATACATGCGTTGATCAGCCAAAACCAAATACATGTAGAATTATTGACCAAACATATTAAATTCATCAAAACCAAATGAGAGATCTAAGCCATTTTTGTTCTCCCAAAACATACAAACAGCAATCAAACTGATAACATTAATATGTAAATAAACTTCCCCAGAACATACAAGCTGTGATCAGCCCAAGCCAAACATATCAAATAATACCGTTTTCCTAGACAAAACATATGAATAGTTAATAATTTATAGATAAAGAAGATGTTTAAGACCAAGGACAATTGTTTGCATTAGTGATGCTGATTTTGCTGCTATTTTTTGTCAAGGTCTCGCTGGAGATATACCTTCAAAACAACCAATAAAGATATTTAATAAACAAAAATATCTTATTCCTACCCAGCATATAGCATATGCAAGCAATATCCAGGGACGAAGCAAGAGTAAGCATTAAAGGCAAATGCCAGTAATGGGAAACGCCCCACAGGCAAAAAATGAAATGTACACTCTTATTACCATACGCTACGTGCAACAGTCCACGTGGTCCGCACATGGTTTCCGGTATGCGGCCATTGGATTTTTTCGGATATTTCTGCATGTAACGATGCTTAGGTTTGGGTTTAACCACACAAGTTCTTTTTAAATAATTAAGCAACAATACTGATCAATTATTGTGGCCAATATAAATGTTTTCTGTAACTTTCCCAAAACTGTTATTCATCTTTAACATTGGTATGGCTAGGAGGGGGGAGGGGGGGGGGGGGGGGGGGGGTACCTTACTGCATACCTCTGGAGAAAAACGTTGTTGTCAAGATTTTCCCCCTCACTCCTGCACCCCTCTCACCCCTCCCCCCCCCCCCCCCCCCCCCCCAATCTACTCCTGCCTCCATCACCCTCAAATCTCAAATTTAATCATCCAACTATAAATAAATAACATTTCCTGCCCATATATTTTTTTGAACCACATTCAGTAAAGAGCAAGCGGTAACATGAGAAACCATGGACAATGTTCCTGTTGATAGCTGCCTATGGCATACAATGTACATGTAGTAAGTGAGTCTATCTCCCGTCCCCAACCCTACCCCTTCTTCAGCCAATATCCATCGGTTTATGTTCACTTGGTCTAATCTCAGTTGGTCTACTTCCCATTTGGTCTACTACATGATGCCTCCAAAACCCTAACCCTAACCCTAACCCTTACCCTAACCCTAACCCTAATCCACAACCCTAACCCTAATCATAATCCATAATAATAATCATAATTAAGCCGCCAGATTTATAATTTTCTAGTAGACCAAATGGGAATAGACCAAATGGTTGTAGACCAAGTGGCAATTTACCTATCCACCTTATGATGAGAACGATGAGATATATCTTAAACACTGAATAACATCTATCATTGAAGGACTATTCCTAATCAGTCTTGAAATTGTTCCTATAAAGTGAAAAGCATTTGAATTTTATACAAACTTGTTGCATCATCAATTTTAAAAAAAGATTTGAATACTAATATAAATCAAATTACAGCTCTTCAGATCAACTCCTTATTGGAAAATAAATACTAAATCGTTGCAAACTTTTATTGAGAATCAAGCGTGGAGTTACCTTTTAGGATTACTCTATTTGTGTACGTGTTTTACTCCTACAACTGGATCACATATTTTGAGAAATTGATTTTAAAAGAGCATTATGCGAGAGACAAAGGCAACCTTGAACTATTTATGAAGCTGCATTAAATATTGTATTTTGTAATACTTTTATTTAGTCCCGTGCGATACATTCCTCTACTAAAAAAAAAAAAAAAAAAAATCATCAATGGATATTGAAAGACAGCTTTATAATTCAATTTGCAAAGAGACCTTCACCGTACCGAACAGAACCGAAACAAAACTCAATTAGCAAAAGGAGAGCGGAAGGAATAAATAATGGAAGGAAGGAGGGAAGAATCAGAGACGATAGATTGAGATAAGACAATGCAATTAGGGAGGACAACGAGGGCGCCGGGGTCTCGACGAAACCTCTCCGTAACGACATCAGAGTCGGCCATCTTGCCCCATCATTTCCTTTGGAGAGTGAATCAGAAGCTAGTCTCGCTTGGACGCTTCAGAAATTGATTTTTTTTGTTTTCAATCGGAGATTCTTTGTGCATCTATACGTACATCACATACAAAGACGCACAGATTATATGTACCCTACTATTATGCGTGACATAAATTGATTATTTCAATTGGAGATATACATCTCTTTGGGCATCTATAGATTACATTTATGCGATACGCATACAAAGACGCAAAGATTACCTGCCCTAGTATTTATAATGCATGACATAAATTGATTATTTCAATTGGAGATATACATCTCTTTGTGCATCTATAGATTACATTTATGCGATACGCATACAAAGATGCAAAGATTATCTGCCCTACTATTTATTATGCATGACCGAAGTTTATTATTTCAATTGGAGATTCCTTGTGCATCTTTACTTTACATTTACATTTATGTGACAGGTATACTAAGACGCAAAGATTACCTGCCCTAGTATTTATAATGCATGACATAAATTGATTATTTCTATTGGAGATTCCTTGTGCATCTTATAGCCTGGTCACATATCAACGGACGTCAAACGGAGAGCTAAATTTTCCATCCGTTCGTATGCGTTTTTTGTTCGTTCCTTGTCCGGTGATGTACGTTGTTCTATGTTTTGTACATAAAGCAATGGAGATGACTTTCATCACCGGATAATTTCATTTCGCAAATTTTCTATTCGTTGGGCATTCGTTTCCGCTATCCATTGATATCTGACCGGGCCATTAATGGACTAAATTACTATTATGCATACATGTACATCCTTGTTTCGGTACATCCATTGGATGATCTAATTTATTTGATATCTCATGAATAAGATCCTAAAGTGCAAACCTTACCTTGTTATTATTTTGTTAAAACAAGTATCATCATTTAATATTTTTATTTAAATATGATCAAGGATTTGAAATATTAAAGTGAATTTAAAGCAGATATTCTTTCACTTCTTTTTTTGTTGTCACCGATCAAATTTTGTGATGAAAATACATGAAGCTTACTCTTTTGCAATTAACTTCACGTTGTAATTTACCTTTCTCTTTCACTTAACCTTTTTCTGTTTCCACGGCAACTACAATGACTAATTTTACTTACAAGTATATACAATCTTCTATTCCATTTATCCTTTTAATATCTATGTTACACATTCACATTTGATTTTTATATTGATGTACTTTTTATTTGGATAATAAAAACATCAAACTCATATAAACTCAAAAGCCTTCCATAGCTTTATCATCAAATCCTAGTAAGTAGCAAGTCCTTTTAATTTTTTTCTTTTTCTTCAAATGACATAATTTGCCATGAATAAAACACAATGTTTATCATTCATCTTTCCCCAAGCCATTTTTGTATAATTCTTTATGAATAGAACTTTGTGCGCTTAGTTTCCTCAATCCACGGGTTTCTCCGAGCAAGCCTGCATTCGAAAGAAGGCAAATTCTATATTTACTACTCCTTTCAATCCTGTTGTTGTCGTCTTTTTTCTTTTCTTTTTGTATTATATAGTAGTGTATATATTTGCTGCATAATCAAGAAAAAACAAGTTATTTCAGAATACTTCAAAGAGAGATACTGTACCCAGAAAATAGGTTTATCTTTTAAAAGGAACCATGCATTTATCTTATTTAAATGAATTGCTATATATATATCAATTATTCCTGTTCATCTAAATTTTATTTTATCATCTACTAGCTTAAATAGCAATCTACATACTGGCCCATTTGGGCAAGTAAAATAATACATTTTCTATCTTTACTTGCCCAAACAAAATGTACTTGCCCGCTTTAATACTTCTAGATGAGATTTTGATGTAAGAAATAATAATCTCAGCAATGTCAGTTGCCCAATCGGACAACAAAACTAGACTATTTATGCAATTTTACTTTTGACATTTTGAATTAACAATTAATCCTGTATTTATTTATTCAATGCATGCTTTTTATCTAATCTGAATTCAAAGAGAGATGGGGTTTTTTTTACTCCCAATTTAATCTCCCATTTCAGTCAAAACTTTAAAAAGTCATAACAAACAAACAAACATTCACATATAAAGAAAAGAATAAACGTAATATACCTTTTTTGTTATTCCCTTGGTATCTAGTCCACCTATAAATCCAACAGGGCGGTGTGTAAAAAATATCCTTTCCTGCGATGGCCGGTTGAAGAATATTTGAGCTTTTCCAGTCAGTAAAACAATCCACAATCCTTCAGAGAAGTGTCACAAATCAGTGATCGAACACACCCCCAAAAAAAACAATCTATTTTAAAAAGTAGCAAGCACATCCAGTAGAATATACTTTGATAAACTAGCAAGCTCCCTTTAATGGCATATTAAATATTCCCTTTTCTCGATACCATAGTTCTCGGGGATATAATGTCCCAGTAAATGAGTATCTTTCCCTGTCAATTAAATCCACACTCCTTCACTTTATAATCCCAAACAGAGCCGATACAAAACGGATCAACATGAATCAATTTCAAAAGCAAACTCTTGGGAGGACACCCGTACGCGCTGACTGAAACCCGAGAGAGAGAGACAGAATCCACCTCGAAAAAGAGTCATGAGCTGCATTCGTCTATAGGACAAGAGTCAGAGGCGTCGTTAACACAAATCCATGCACTGCATTTTACCTCTCTCTCCGATACTGTTCTCTCTCGCAGTAGATGAAATGAGGTTTAAAGAGATACACAGAGAGAGATGAGGAGAGGGACTGCATGAGAGAGTAGGAGAAGATGATGTGCAGTTTAAAGTGAGGGACGAATGGGGAGACTGGGGAGAGAGTGAGAGAGAGAGCATGCGGTGACAAAATGGATACAAACTACAAAGTTTCAGGGAGGAGTACGTGTGGTGGGCTTGTGGTTTGGGGTCCGGAGAAGAATTAGAGGGGGTGAACAAATAAATAAGTGTTAGATCAGCTGAAGAGGGACAGGCGATCACGCCTTAGAAACCTTTTGGAAAATGCCTCCTTTTTTAGAAATCTTTTCCTCAGTTTTTCCAATACTAAGTTGCAGAAGTAGCAGTATCAGATTAAATGGTGAACGCTTAGAAGAAAAAAAAAACCTTTAAGAAATCACCTCCTTTTTCATCTTTTTAATCAGTTTGCCCATCGTTCAATCAAATATTGTCCCTTTTTTTTAGTAGCAGGATTTTGTCTGTTTAACTATAACATGTTTCACATACTATTTCCAGATGAACGTTGTCCTTTCTTATTGCACAAACAGATGTAGAAGTAGTATATATCTCAATCTAAAACAAAGACAAATGCACAGCAGACAAATAAGGGAAATTTACTATTCCTCCCCTTATCTTTTTTTAGACTACAAATCAAACGCTCGGCAAATGAGCTTCGAACAGAAATAAGTGTGTGTAAATCCACTCAAAACATAAAACAGTCAATTCCCCCTCTCCACTTGAAATAGTCCTCAGTTATTGCAATAACTAAAGACGTTGCAGTACTCGACTGTCCAGGGGAAGGCATGTACAAAACAGGGGAAATTCTATCAATTCTTTTTCCCCTATCTCTCTCTTCTTTTTTCTAGCTTTCTTTTATTTTATTGTTTTATATAGATTGCGAATCAAACGCTTAGCAAATGAGTATCTCGATCAGACGGGAAATGGTTTTATAGGCAGATGGGAGAGTTAAACCCTTGCCTATGGGAACCTGGTTGGTCCTGTAATAACTCTATGGGGATTGCAAAATCTAGGAGGGAAGAGCTTAATGCACGCAGACCCCCCCCCCCCCCCCCTATGCCCCTTGCCTATGGGAACCTGGTTGGTCCTGTACAAGCTCTATGGGGATTGCAAAATCTAAATGGGAAGAGCTTAACGCACGCAGACCCACTCAGCGTGAACAAGTTTAGACGAGGTGCTACAGCTTGCCGGACAGTGTCGAAGGCAGCTTGCTCTAAAAAAGGAAGAATGGATGGAGGTGGACGTGGATGTGGGCAGGGTGGTGTGAGGTGTGGACATAAATGAACTGGTGAGTGAGAGATAGATAGAAAGAAAGGGAGAGTGAGGGGGAGAGTGAGAGAGAGGGGGAGAGAGGGGGAGGTAGAACAAATTTAGATGAGGTGCTATCGGTAGATGGACAGCGTCGTTGAAAGCAGTTTGCACTGAGAAGGAAGGATGATGAATGGATGGATAGAAAGAGGTGGTCGGAGGTGTGAACGTAAATGTTGGGGTGAGAACTCGTGAGAGAGGGGGAGCGAGTTAAGGTAGAGAGGGGGGGGGGGACCACTGAGATGACCTCTAGGGTAGGAGAGAGGTAGAGCAAGTGGGAGATGACCACTTGCTGGACAGTGTCCAAAACAGCTTGCTCTTAAAGGGATGGATGGATAGATGGATGGATGGATGGATGGAGGGACGGACGGAGGTGGAAACAGAGGTGTGAGGTGTGAAGGTAAATGTACGGGTGAGAGTGTGAGAGAGAGATGGAGGGACAATGAAAGAAAGAAAGATGGAGGGACAACGAAAGGGATAGAGGATAGGAGAGATGACCGCTTGCTGGACAGTGTCCAAAACAGCTTGCTCTAATAAAGGGATGGATGGATAGATGGATGGAGGGACGGACGGAGGTGGGAACAGAGGTGTGAGGTGTGAAGGTAAATGTATGGGTTAGAGAGAGAGACATGGAGAGAGATATGGTTTTGGGTCTTGATGAGAGTGAGAGGGGGAAAGAAAGGGAGAGTAAGGGATAGAGAGAAGGTGAGGGAAGGAAGGAAAGAAAGAGAGAGAGAAAGAGTGATAGGAAGAAGGTGTGAAAGTAGGCACAGTCTTGATGACTAGGTGATGGGGGATGATGTGGTGAAAAAATACACATGGACTAATGCAACGCTCGAAATTAACTTTTTTTGCTGGTGGCCCGATCGGGCAAGTAGAATTGGTATTTATCCAATATTGGTGGCCCGAAACAGAAATTTGGTGGCCCGAAAAAACAATGAAAAACAAAAGAAAACAGTGACCGGTAATCTTAGCTTTTCATAAGAATTAATTAATGAAAATAACATCTAAAATCACCACCCTGATCAAAAATCCGTAAAGGAATATATAAACCCAACATTGAATCAGTAAAAGGTAATTTTGGACTGATGAAATGTTACAATTTCAGCCCTTTCTCTGTGCGATTTTGTCAACTTACAAGTTAAAATCAAAGTTGAAATATATATGCACAAAACAACATGCATGGGACTGAACTGGAACTCTCACAAAATCGGCATGAAACATCTACAAAAGTACAAAAACAAAATCTCTACTACCTTATTATGAGTCCTATATTTGAAGTTCTTTCAAATTATGTGATGCTTTGAAAGATAATAAGGCCTTTCTGGCTTTCTTGCCCAAACGAATTTGCGCAAATTGGACTGAATTGAAGACAAGTTAAATAAGCATAGTTGCAGAGTTGACTAGACTGTGTGTGGCTATGCGAATTGCTGTATTAAGCTGATGTACATACCGTCCCCATTTATAATGCATGGGGCCAGTACAAGGTACCAGCATGTGTGTACACTTCTAGTTCTACTTGTATGCACTAGTAGTAGACAGGTAAATCAGTCTTTCTCTTTGTTGTTTTTCTCCCCAAGACGTCATAATTTTCATAGGCACCTCCAGAACGAGATGAATTTTTCTGTCTAATCACGCACATTTCTCCAGATTATCGCCGTTAGCAGATTTGTGCTCGCTATTTTGCTGATTTTTTCCACTGATTTCCTTTGTTTTTTATGCCTGGTTTCGGCGATGTTTGAAATGTCAAATTTTCAGATTTACATTTGGAAATCTTACTGGCCCAATCGGGCCACTAAAATAGAGCAATTATGATTTTTTGGTGGCCCGACAGAGATTTTTGGTGGCCCCGGGCCATCGGGCCTGTGCTAATTTCGAGCGTTGACTAATGGAAATGAAACTATATGGAAAATGAATATACTACACACAAATATAAGAAAACAAAATAATGGAGACCTATTAGGACATAGAAGAAATATATATCATTAGAAGCAACGAGAGTACGTCACCTTTTAGTGCACAGGAAAGGGTTCTTAATGTGTGCAGAGGTTTTTTTAATGATCGATGCAAACGATTTGCGAGCGTAAAGATAAATGGACCGTGGGGTAATGTTCCATCCATTTATCCGGTAAGATTTTTTAACCCATTACCAGCTAGATTGTGTGTTTCACAGTTTCTATATTACACAGAATATAATAGCAAAATCTCCGCAAGCAAAGGGTTGATGAAAGGGTTTAGTCACAGCGTTTCCTCTCTTTAATATAATGAGTAATAATTCCAAAATAGGATTGGATTCGTGCCCAATTAATGCAAGCATGCGATGAGACTTTTGTCGGTATACATGTGTGTCTGTCTGTGTATATGTATGTGTGTCTGTGTGTGTGTATATGTGTGTGTATGCGCTTGCCAGAAATTCAAGCCATTTTTTTTTAATAAAATGTAATTAAAGACGATAAAAAAAAAGATCTTGCAAAAACACAAAAATATATAGCTATAATCCTTACCGCAGCACTTTTTATTTTCTCTGTTTCATAATGTCTTGCCTACAGTTGTACATCCTATCAAAAAAGGTAAATTGATATACTAGCACTCATAGATAATTAAGTTTGTTATCTGTATTATGCGGCTAGTATGCTTCCCGGGGAGTTGAGAATGTGTACAAGATAATTGTGCGGGTCAGAACTGTACCAAATGACCAGGGATAATAGTAAGCCTGTTCTGCATTTATAGGCGATATACAAATACATTATATTATTATTATTATTATCAAAATAGGTCGATGTAAATTAAAAATGCCTACCTAGTACAAAATAGGTAAATAGATTAGGAACAGTGAGAAGTCGACAGCACCGTGAGTTTGTTTGCGTGACTCGACTGCATTAGATGAGGCTAATGCTCGCAGCATAATGCTATAAAATGGCTTAACCCATTCAAAACCATTCAATTTGGTTATGACATGCATTCTCCATAGACCCAAAGCCAAAGTATTTGGGGATCTTTCCTGAATGGCTGTTATGTAATGCTCACGGCGATGGGAGAAGAGTGATTTGCAAATTAATCGAAAAGGTTGGTCGGCAGTCGATAATAGAAGGTCCATCGAAAGGACGACTTTTTATTTTTTTTACCCATCCTCCCCACCCACCCACCCATCAACTAGGATGAGTGCTCCATAACACAGCATAATAACTATGCATCATATACATTGCACTATGTGATTAAAGGGACTAAGTAACATTGTCCAAATCCTCAAAATAAAATTTTAATTCTAGCGGTTCCATCATACCTTGTTGTATTCGTATTAACAATAAAATCATGGGACTGGTTTCGGTTTTTCAAATTTCCCTTTCGTTACAAAGATATGTACGATTGAAGTATTCAGATAAGAAAAACTGCCCCGGAGTTTTTCTTACCGTGTACAAAGTGAGTGCAGTGAGTCAGTGAATAGCACTTTGCATTTTCGCTCATTACTTGGCCATACAATGTCCATTTGACTTGAATTTTTCACACAATACCCTGCGGACATATGAGATAACAATATATACATTGCATCAACCCTTCATCACTTTTTGCACATGTCAACAAAGTTACTAGATCCCTTTAAGCCCTTCATTGCTTAACAGCACATAATATGAAATTCTATTGAACCATAACGGGTCATATATATGCATAGAAATAAGAAAAATGCTTTTGTCAGGCTTTATTACAGTTCATACGAAACAATATATATTCATATTGATATAAAGATCGTGGGAGGAAAAAAAAAACTACTCAATTTCTCTTATTTCTTCTCCCATCATGTTCTTCTACTCATGTCTTGTTTCATTCTTGCATCTTATCCAATGAAAATTAACCCATTAATGGTGGGCACCTAAAAGCACTAAGTACTAACTCAATGGGAAAACAATACCTAGGAAGCGATAGATTAAAAAAGTTTTTTTAAATGGTAATTGAGTAGGATGTTTATGCCACAATGGCTTAATATTCTTGAGTAACTTGATACAAAAGTTTTTCTAACAAAAATCCCTGCAGGCAAACGTAAATTTTGACAGTGAATTTATACCAGAATGAACTGCCCTCGTTTTAATTTCCTATTTTTGATTTATATGCATATATATTTGTGCATGTGGGAATCTGATGCATTGGAGATATTTTGCAAAATATGCAAGTCAAATTTTTTGGGTCACAATATTCATAATCTAACACATTGTCAAAACTATATAATATTGATATTCATTGCTGACAATGTTCATTGGCGATTCATACCTTTCGTTTTTAGAAATTGTACTTGTTATATCATTAGGTGGCAGTTTTGAACGACAAAAATTGTTTTGAATACAGAAAATAAATATAATGGAAGAATTCCCCCACAAAATATAAATTAGGTACAACATATTTAAAATATTTCAAAAATCAAATAAAGAGGAAGGGATGTATGCTATACTGTAGGCTGAAAATACCCTGTATATCCTACATGCCATCTTTCTATCCTTTAAAATGCTATCATGCACAAATTTGCAAGAGTGAGTAAAAGAAACCGGAAAAAAAAAATGCCATCTTTCTATCCTATAAAATGCTATCATGAACAAAATTTGCTTAGAGTGAGTAAAAAGAAGGCGCAAAAAGAAAAAGTCTAAAAAGTTCAAGGTCGCGTATTGATGACGCATGATGGAAATTACTTTGCCTTCTACTTCATGGAAACATTTACGCACCATCTGCGAGTGTGCACACCGAGTAGCGGGAGCAGTCAGCGAAAGATGATGTATAGAGCCTTTTAATCGTTATGCTGTCTACAGCTTTCTCTTATGTTTCTCCTAGATACACTGCACTACACTAGACTATACAGTAATATAATACTCTACAGTTTAAAGTGATCCATTAACTTTTGTCAAATTCAAACAAAATCACTTGGCAGCTTTCACACTTTTCTCTTGGACCTTGTGGTTTGGTAATATGGTATTAAACAGAAGTGTGAGATTGGAACATGTTTTTCCCATATACCACACCCAAAATATTTCCGGGACCAATCATGTTTGCGTTGGTTGACTCCAAGGAGATGCTCAAATTTTTATTATAAAATGCATTTTCAAAAAGATTTATACGGTTTTCCACATCTGGGGCACGGCACGTAACAGGTTAAAGCTAAAACAGCAACATTGGGAAAGTTCTGGAAAACATGAACATGAATATTGGCCAAACTAATTAATTAAAATTGCTAAAAATTGTCAAATGCAGAAATAATGTTTATAGCCAAAAGTTACATGCAAAAATGACTGCTGTGCAAGGACTGGAATATAAACTGAAATATTACAGTACGGCATTGGGTTGTGGAGCCTTTAACTGAGCTAATGTTCTGTTCTAAACTGCATTGTATTGTATGTACTGAACAACTGTTGGGTTTCATATTTCATAATGATTTTCCATGCTCCAATTTTTTTCTCCCACGATTCTGAGAATTTTGATCAAGTACGTTCTCACAACGACCAACGTAATAAACATTACGTGCGTTCCCTCGATGCAATGGAAATCCATAAAAACAAAACCCATCCAATTTCAATATATATGACGATGGTACAATGCGGGAAAGTTAATCCAGGCCACTGAGGGGGGCAATGAAGTCACAACATCACTACCCCCTGTGAACCCCCCCCCCCAAAAAAAACAAAAACAAACAAACAAACAAACAAAACAAAACACATTAACAAAAACAAAAAAGAAAGAAGGAAATATCATCATTCCGACTTAAGCTAGGGCTGCCCTCCTCCCTCTCCACCCCAGTTAACCTTACACCCTGCCCCCCCCCCCCCCCTTCTCCATATGGGTTAACCCATATTTTCATTATTGATAAATGTAGCCATGGAAAGCCTCAAAACATGCGAGTAAAGGGGGGGGGGGGTGTTTGGGTGGGAATAACTGAAATCCAATAATCGTCACAGTCTCGTTCGAACAATATCCGCATCCCACGAAATTTGTTTCCAGGGTATATATATATATATATATATATATACATGTATTGATTATGTTACGGCCGACGGGCAATGACGGGTAGTACATTGTAGATATGGTTACTAGCAAAATAAGTGAAAAAGTGAAACAGGAAAAGTACATTTGTGCTATGCTCGAAATGAGCACAGCTAGCTAGCCTGCTCATTGGGCCACCAAGTTTATTTGATTTCATTCCACTTGTCCAAATGGGCAAGCAAATATAACGTTTTGAATTTGTTTTTAATTGGGGCCACCAGAGTCAGGTTTTGGGCAACTAGAATTAGACATTTCTTTTTGTTTTACTTGCCCAAGGCAAACAAGTTCCTAGCATGGATTTGTGGCTTATAAGGTATTGCTGGAGTACTGTTCTGACTACGGTGCACTGTAGCTCAGTTGGTTGAGCACTGGTGTAGCTATCAAGAGGTCTTGGGTTCAACACCCAAGATGCATAACAAATGAAAGGAAATAGGACAAGTGAAACTGGTATATACATATGTGGCTTATAAGGTATTGCTGGAGTACTGTTCTGGCTACGGTGCCCTGTAGCTCAGTTGGTTGAGCACTGGTCTATCAATCAAGAGCTCTCGGGTTCAACACCCAAGATGCATAACAAATGAAAGGAAATCGGACAAGTGAAACTGGAAAAGTACATAAATTTGTGGCTTATAAAATATTGCTAGAGTACTATTCTATATACGGTGCTCTGTAGCTCGAGATGGTTGGGCGCTGGTGAAGCTATCAAGAGGTCTCGGGTTCAACACCATTGACGCTTTGCTTAGAATTACCCTATACATTCATTCAATTTGTATAGTCAGTTTTCCTTGTTTACATTTGCGACAGTACTGTATTCCATAACAGTCTGTGGTGCTTTCACGCAGCAACATAAGGCAATGAATGTAATTTACAAACATGATTAGTTAACGTTTATTTACCTAGTCAGTTTTCCTTGTTTACATCTGCGACAGTTTCGAGTAAAATAACTGTGGCGCTTTCACACCTCAACAGATGGCAATGCGTGTATATGTAGTTAGAAAGTCTGGAAGTGTCACCTCAAAATGCAGCCATTAATTACGGCTCGGTCACATATCACCGGATAGCGTAAACAGATGCCCGACAAATAACAAATTTGAAAAATCAAATTATCCGGTGGTGAAAGTCGCCTCCATTGCTTCATGCACAAAACATTCCACCGGATCAAAACAACGTACATCGCCTGACAAGGAACGGACAAGATACCCATGCGAACGGATTTAAAATGTTACTCTCCGTCAGGCATCCTTTTACGCTATCCGGTGATATGTGACCGGGCCTTTACTGACAATTACAAAGGAGCTAATTACTATGACATTATCCTGTCCTGTAGCCTATTTTTTGTTCACACGTGCTAAAGGTCACCCCCAGTTTTGTTAAATCTATCACTTCCTAACTCACATTTTGTATAACTCCTTTGAAGAAAAAAAAAAGGAAAACAAACTGATGTGTACTGCTTATCCACTATAACGGGCCAAAATATTCAAATATTATATGTGACCGGCTATAGCAACACCCTGCACTTGTGGAGATATTTACGATTGAATTGAAAAGCATTTTGGAACGCTTTCAATTATAGTCGATAGTATTCAAATTCAGATACTTTAATCATTCCTTGAAACGGCTGAGCGCTTGAATAAGGCTGCTCGGCTAAAACCAAGGTAATAATGCTCCGAGCGCTTTGAGACGTAATAAAGCGCTATATAAAAATGGACAATTATTATTATTATTCATATTCGTAGCATCAAAAATTTGGATACTTAGCGCAAATGATCGGGGATCAAATCTGGCATCACATTCTTTTCTTTTTTCACGAGGAAAACACTTGTCTTTTTCTATGAAAATATCATATATCATTCAGAAGAATTAAAGATGATTCAAGTCTAAAATATCACTTTTGGGAAAAAATCTTATTTATAAAGTTAATGGATCGCTTTAATATATCACATTCACATTTATGCAGTAGCGAGTCACTTGAACGGGCATATTGAAATCCAACACCCAATAAACGCATTCCAATAAATCACAAACCGCGCACTGCCGCGGTGGCGGCGGCACCTCGAAAAAACGGGGGAAAAAAAGCGAGCAAAAAAAAAAGAAGAGAGAAGAGATATTGAAAATTGGCATGCATGATAAAGAGATATGATATTGAAAGTGTAAACAAGAAAACCATAACTGTTATTACTTGATATGTAATGGATACATACATGTACAGTATATATGAATATATTCTAAAATCCCCATTCCGACTTCTCAAGTTACTTTCCCCCCATTTGTTAATTAGCATCTCGACTGAAAAGGGTTTTTGCCGTTATTTGGTGCCAGTAGAATAGTCTATTATTTATTTTAATTTTTTAGAATCTTAAGTATATTATTGCTTTTTATTCAAAATTCTGTCAATCTAATAACCCGATTCTTACAGGAACCGCATGGCCTATGTCTGAAGACTATGGGGATTTGGGAATGTTGAAAGGAATGGGCTAATAAATAGAGAAATGGCTTTATTCCTTGTTACAATTAACAATGATTCTTGTAAATTGGATGTAAACAAAAACTACATAGTTTGCAGCTTGTAAAAAATATTTAAAAAACAAGAGGGGGAGAATGGTAGGGGGGGGGGGGGGGGGGAGTAATACAGATTTTAAAAAGACAAAGTGAAAAGAGAAAAAAATACTTTTAGATTTTTGCAATCTGTACTCACGTCACATACATACAGTTACTGGAAAACCAATCAGAGAAATCGGCCATTCAGCTCCAATTTCATTTGCATACATGTGCAATTAGCTCTTAAATGTACCTTCCTTTTTTGTGTGTGTCTTAACCCATTACAAACAGGAACCTGTGGCCCATTTCATAAACCACTTGCAATTATTGTAACTATTAGGTCAACAGCCAATCAGCATGGCGTATTGCAGCTGTTGCCATGGTAGTTACAGTAACTGGACACGTACAACAATTGCAACAGTTTTATGAAATGGGCTACAGGCGGGTCCAGTATCAAGTCTACAGGGATTGCAAAAGCTAGCACGGAACAGGTTAATACAATTTTGATTGTATGCATTTCAATTTTGTTCCCTCTCTACTTGGAAATATAATTACTGTTCCCATTTTCATCTAATCAAATGTTGCATTTATGTTTGAGAAAGCATTAAATTTACTCATTCCTAAACATGTAGTTGTAAACAATCTCGTAAACTTAATAGTAGTGTGTCACATGGTCATTATGTAGTGGTAAACAAACTCGTAAACAAACTCCTAAACATGTTTATATATTATGATTCAATGCTCTATAGTATATATTCCTTTTTACTGTTATACAGCAGTAAACCAATTCATAAACATATATTATATATGATTCAATTTAATTCACCGCTTAAGGTAATAATCCCCTTTCATAACATGTAGCTGTAAATCAACCCATAAGATATAAACAAACTCGTTCTATAAACCATTGTTCAAAAGAATATTCCTCTATTCCTACGCAGCACTGAGTAAACTTAATTCATTAGGATACATGATTTATGTTTAACAAACTTGCAGACATAATAAACTAGTCACTATTAATTAAACAAGCATACGCCGATTCAGTGAGCGAAACTTCACACAGAGGAAAATCTTTGTATATATATTATAAACATATATATGATTAATAGTAAACAGATTTACAACCATATATATGGTTCAATGCTTGGTTTTAAGTCCTCTTAATCCCACGATCATGCAAGTTATATACAGACTGAATGGCCCTTATTTACAAAGGAGGTTTGTACAAACCCCAGTTCAAACCACGGTTTACATCTATGGAATGCCAATTGTAAACTGATGGAGAGAGAATGTAAATTCCTTACTTGTTAACAATGTTGATGGTACACATTCTCTCTCCATCAGTTTACAATTGGCATTCCATAGATGTAAACCGCGGTTTGAACCGGGGTTTGTACAATTGGTCACTATGTTACCATCTAACTTAGATAGCTGCACAGTATGTGGTTAAGACTGTTAATAGAAAAATTAACTAGTTTAATATGTCAGGGATATATTGCAATGCCCAACAGACTTAATAAATATGGCCCACAATGCAATGGGTAAACCAAATCATTTCTCTCTGCTATTAACAAGTCATAGAAGGAAGTAGCTTTCAAGTAGGGACATTTCTTTTCCTAATGCACGCTCGCTGTCCTCGATTTGCAGAAGGAAATTACATTCACATGCTGACTTGTCCGATTTTGTCCTTCTTTTTTTCTTTCTCTGTGAATACGTTTGTTTATTAGTGTGTGTATGTGTGTGCATGTTCGTGTGAGTGTGTGTGTCAGTGCGTGTCAGTGTGTATGTATGTCTGTCAGTGTGTGTGTGTCCGTGTATACATTGTGTGTGTATGTGTGTGCATGACTGTCTGTCAAGAGTACATGTGTGTGCGTGCTTCATTTGCTAGCACTTACAAATTGGCAAGCACTTCAAAATTCGCGGAAGCCACTCTCTACCCTACCCTCTTGTGATCGCGGTTCTCCTGAGCGGTTCTCCTGGCCCACTTAAGAATGAGCAGGTGTCCCCGTTTATTAGCTTATACACCTCCTTTCCTCTTCTAGAGTCTTAAATAAACATACATCCTGTTTTAACCCTTTAAAGACTTTTTTTTGTTTTTGTATATAACGTGCATTGTCCATAGACTAACGTCAAAGTTCATTCAGGCTTTCGATTAAAACCCCGGTCACATATCACCGGATAGCGTAAACGGATGCACGACGGAGAGTTTAATTTTCAATCCGTTCATCTCCGTTTTTATGCGTTACTTGTTCGTTCCTTGTCAGGCGATGTACGTTGTTCTATACGGCGGAATGTTTTGTGCATGAAGCAATGGAGACGACTTTCACCACCGGAAAAATTGATTTCGCAAAATGTCTATTCGTCGGCCATCCGTTTACGCTATCCGGGGATATGTGACCGGGGCTATAGGAATAACATGGACTCTCAGTAGACAACAGGGCACATATTTAAGACCAGTCCTGACTGGGTTAAACCGCTTTCTACTGGATTATGCAACAACCAGAGGAGGAGGGAGGAAGGGGAGTGTTGTTCTAATCTTGATGCCAGATGTTTGCACATATTTGATAGAAGACATTTGCAACGTAAAATAAATAAAAACCCGATTGAAAATGAGCAAAGATAAATAGGCTTTATCGGGAATCGAACCCGAGACCTCCTGATTGCTGCATTGAGCCACGAAGACTCTTGAAAGGGGGAGGGGCGTTCCCATGAAACCCTTTTCATTGCTCGATAAGTCAGAAATCTATAAATCGAGCAATGAAAAGGGTTTCATGGAACGCCCCCTTTTCAAGAGTCTTCGTGGCTCAATGGGTTGAGCACTGGTCTAGCAATCCGGAGGTCTCGGGTTCGATTCCCGGCGAAGCCTATATTTCTTTGCTCATTTTCAATCATTTAAAATATTTCTAGTCAGTTTCCTCTTTTTATGAATATAAATAAAACCTGTTAATAAAGACCACCTGCTTAAAAATAAAAGTATTTTAGGGGCCACCAGATCGGGCAACCATAAAGAAAAGTATTATTGTTTACAATTAGAAATTAAAATGCAAGCACATACATGTACCTCACATAATTATCAACAAATTTACAAGAATGATGACTACTTCAGGCATTCATTTAAAGGTGAAAGGGAGAAAGAGCATGGATGGAGGGAAAGTGATAGAGAGAAAGAGAGAGAGAAAGAGAGAAGGAAAGAGAAAAGTAACGGATAGCTAGCTGCATTCAAACTACACTTCAAAAGGGTACCAGCATTCACTGACCCCAAAATGTTTCCAGCACAATTCTTAATATACACGTCTTGCCAATTACTCACTCACCCTTATCAATCAAATGAAATTATGTTTCTTCGAGAACCAAAAAAAAATGTACTAGTTTATTTTCAATCCTCATGTACAGTTAAATGAAAGGAATCGACAGATCTCCCATAGGCAATGGGTTAAAAAGATGTTAATGTTTCTGTGAAAGAACTGTACTTTGATTTTGCAAACCCCATAAAGTTTAAAAGACGACCCAACAGACCCCAGTATGCACTGCTTGAAAAATGCACAGGCCCGCTGGCCCAGGGCCACTAAAAAATTATCTTCGGGCCACTAACATTTCATTGATATCAAATTCCACTGGCCCGAATGGGCAACCGAATGTAACCAAATGTGTAATGTTTTTCTTTGTTTGGGGCTACCAGATTCAGGTTTTGCGCCACTAGAACCGGACAAAATCTTGTTTTTACTAGTCCAGCTATGCCACAAGGCGAACAAGTTCATTTCTAGCGTTGCCGTATGAAATGGGTTAAAAAAATAACATCCACAACTATGAAGACATGACCTACAAATCAAAACTGTAATGTAAAATGTCCACCGATAATTGGAATTGAATACTATCTCGCTGGGGAAATAGTATGGTGGCTGGCAACGCACTGCTGGAAATTGAAAGCAATAATCTCGACGTGAATATGATGTGAAATATGATAGACCAACAAGGGTTAAATTTAGATGGAATTTAGATGGCCTTCTAATCAAGGCAGTTAGTAAAATTGCCAATTTTTGAGGAACGAGTGAATAGAAGCCTTGAAATAGATGTATATTCGTCTTCTTTTTAAAATGTTTTTATTTGTAGGTGACTTTTAACTTGGCAATTAGCAGCATCCGTTACATTTGATTCTGTTGCACTTTGGAGCATCTATTTCTTATTTCTTTTGTGCCTAGAAGGTACCACTGCAATTTGCTCATCAGTGCTTAGAAATCTGTTTCATATTTTTTTTTCATCTTATGAACTTCGAGGCTACCAATACATTTTTACTCTTTTTCATAGAAGAATATGTTAATATTTTGTTCTTTTGTGCTTTTTAATAGAATGCTACAGTAACATTTATGTTTTTTTGCACTTAGAAGCCTACATGTATGTTACATTTTATCTGTTGCACTTTGAAACATTCACTGACATTTTGTTATTTTGCACACACAGAAGTCACATTTCCATTGTTTATCTTATGTGCATGGAAGCCTCCATTAAAATTGTAATTGCGCATTTTTGAAGCCTAACCTTAAATGGTGTTCCTTTTGCGCTTTGAAGCCTACATTAAAGGGATAAAGGGATAGTTTTGGTATAGAGGGTGCTACACAAAATAATTTTTTTGTGAGATAATGAAAAACTGAGTGTCAAATCGAAAGAGCATACAATTTTAATGACAGAATAAACTTTATTTGATCTAAATCGGTTCAGAAATGGCTGAAATATCCATAAACATAACCGTTTGTAATAAATGTGGGGCCCCACAAATATTCAAGAATTTTGAACCAGCCGTTAAATTTTTTTTTTAATGCTTCCTCTTTTCAAAATTTTACCAAAGAGGTTTTTAGATAGTTGTTGATTATCTCTCTATCTAATCACTGTTTCAACAAAACATTAAATGCACAATATTTTATTTAAAATGGCTGAAACCGATGAGTGTTTAGTTTTAACAGCTCTTTTTTAATGATAGCAGGCTTTTTACTTCGTCATTTGTAATTTAGTATTCCTTTTAAGCATGTTGGAGTTATAACTATTAGTTTGTAATGTAATGGTGCAGGTTTTGCTTACTAAAATTCAGTTTGACCAAAACTGTACTCTCTTTACCAGAACTCAACTATCCCTTTAACATTTTGTTCTTTGGCGCATAGCATAGAAGTCTCCGGTTTTGTATTTCTTAATGTTCATCAAAGCCCCCATTACAATTTTATCTGTTGCTTTGAAGCCGCAGTAACACTTCCTCTCCTCTCCTCGAAAACGGAAGGCCAAAGAAGACTGAGTGAACTAGGGCGGCGGCGGCAGTGGCTAAGTGTTTGTAGAAGGTGGCTCTAATGGAGATAAAAGCATGTCATCACAGTCCGGAGGGTTGCCCTCCGATAGTGCAATGGTCATCACCAATTTTCCGCAGAAAAAAAGAATGGAAATTGGTGGTTAACTTTTTGTCTAAACACAACCTGTACAAATAGATCTGATGTTGCTAACTCATGTTAACTAAAAAGGTTTAACTGATGTTTTTCTATTTCTATTTGTATTCCGAATTTCCGATTCCAATTCCAATCCGATTTCAATTCTAATTCGAATCCTATTTCCATTTTTATTTAAATTTCCATTTCCAATACCAGAACTCAATATTACCTTTAAACTACAGCTAGTAGTACTACATTTTACATTACCAGGCATGTGAGTGGGGTAAGAAAAAAAAAGAGTAAAGTCGCAGCGTAATTGCGCAAGTGTGCGGGAAGTGCACATTGCGAGCACAAAGTCAGAGTATTAAATGCTCTACCGTAGAACACCGTCGTCAAGCACCCCCCAAGCACCTATACGCATCTTGCTTTTAAAGACGTTTCCATGAGATTCACCTCCATTATTATCCTCATGAATATTCCTCACCATTATTTGCATTCTTGATTAAAGTTTCCCGTTTGGACAGAGAGCGGGCGCTCTTTAAAAGCAAGATGCATATAGGTGATTGGGGGGTGCTTGACGATGGTGTTCTACGGTATGGTGCATTTTCGACCTTATTTTTCATAATTCTTGCAAAATTACTAGGTAAGATTTGGTCAGATTTACGTTTAAATGTTGTCTCTATACATTTACTACAGTAAAGTAAAGTAGTAAAAAAAAATAAAATAAAAAAATAAAATCTTTTTGAATTTTTTTTTTTTTTATATTTTAAAAACGCGGAATTCCGCAGAGACACGGAAGTCTCACATGCCTGATTACTCCGTCATTCTTTTATCCTTTTATTTTTTCATTAAAAGTGCATTACTTTTTCCTGTTTTATTTTCCTCTGTCCACCTCTCCCTTTCCTTCTTTATTTACTGGTCAGTAGAAAACAAAGAAATGAAAGGAAAGGAAAGGAAATGAAAGACACAAAAAAAAAACATGACCTACATATTTGCGCATCAATTGCCATTGCTCAATGAATATGAAGTATCATTTTAAATTCACAGATGACAGGAGAGAGGGGAATATAAAATACAGTAGGTAAATTACCGGTTTTGGAGAGGTTTCAGAAAGGAAATAACCTTAGGCGTAGGAGGCGGGAGGGGAGGGGGGGGGGGGGCTGCAGCCCTCCCGAGAGTTCTGAAAACAGCCATATTCGTGCAACAAGCACCTCAAATTCGGGCAAATCCATGTCAGATTCGGACAAACTCAAGTCAGATTCGGGCAAATTCAATTCAGATTCGGGCGAAAATTAAGTCAGATACGGGCAAACTCAATTCAGATTCGGGCAAAATCAAGTCATCATTTTCGGACATCAAAGAGGAGGCAAAGACCCCCACCACCCTTCTTCTTTTTTTTTTGCTTGTCAGGTGAAAATGGGAAGGATAATTATTCGGGCAAAAGACCACAGCCCCCCCCCTCCCCCCCCCCCCCTGAGAAAAATACATTCCCCTACACCCATGGAAATGGCTAATAATACACAGTGGATACATTACCGGTTTCGGAGAGGTTTCGGCCAGGAAATAACGAGAGAGTGGAAATATTGTTTATAAGCAGACCTGGCAAAGAGGGTCTCTTCATTAGAAGGTGAGCTTTAATGAAGTACATAATGTGGAGCAGGGAAGGCTTTTGGGTGTTACTTATAACGGCCATCGGGCACGTCCAATTTCGTGAGTGCGCAAGCAAGGAGATCATGCCGCTCAAAGCCCCCAAAATGAAAATCGGCCGGAGCTAGCTAGCGGTCAGACAAATACACGATGGGGGGGAAAACAAAAACAAGGAATATTTAACCGAGATTGATGCGACGATTTGGCGGTCTGCACCCCGTAACGAGGCCCATGCACTCTTTGTTCTTTGTTATGTATCTCGGCAAATCGTCCATCGCCAAAATCTCTTATTGCTCCGTTCCGTGCCGTGTGTGACTTTATTATTTTTCCCCCCGAGCGGCATTTCAATATTCATAGTCATAAAACGTGAATGAAGAATGATGGGGCAAATACTGGAGGAAATTTGAGAGAAAGGATGCGCAACATTTCTTCATTAGAGCTGATTGCAGTGGAAGATTTATGACTTACGAGGGGTCAAAGGTCGTGTGATAGTCCCCTTGTTATTCTAAATGGTGCACAATTCATTTGCATTTTCCTAAAAATGAAAATGGAATGCATTAGAATCAAATGAATAGGATTCCAAGTACATTTTCCACACATTGCTTGAAAACTTATCTCAGGATTAAGGACAAAATATATCTTTTGCCAATATAGTCAAAATGTAACTCCTTTATATAAATTTTGTATAAACAGGAAAATGTACCGGTATGCAGTTTTTGTTGTTAACCAAAATTAATAGATATCTGCATTTTTATTGCAATACCCCAGTACCCCCCTCCTCCCCCCCCCCCCCCCCAAACTCTCAGCCAAGTTTGAACAAATCATAACTTTTATATATGTTTAATGGACTGAATCATCAGTGCACAGTATGTAGGCTAAGTATACCATTGTAGGAGTACCAACTCAAATCCATCTTGTAATCTGCATTTTATTCAAAATACCCACAGTATTATATACCCCGAGCCCTCGGCTGGGGTTGAAAAATGATAATACCTGTTTGAAATGGTTAAAGGGGACCACCAGGCAAAGAACAACACATAATTATATGTTTTGGTACCGTTTTGTGATATCAAATAGATACCCAACATTTTGCAAAGGGTTGTGTAAATTCATGAACAAAGCAATAAATTCCCACCACTTACGGAACCACTATTATTTCCTGGTTCCGTACGGGCCAAACATTTGCGAGTGCACCAATGCTATTCACGCGTACGTTTGGAGACAATAGAATCCCGGACAATTCGTTCGCTCTGGACAAAGGTAGTCTTCGTACATGCAGACCCATGAACGCATGCTTTAGAATGGTGATGCGTTTTCCAATTACATTTTTTTTTTCTGGAAACATATTTTTGTAAGCTTGTAGATGGAATGGACTACTAAAAATGTTACCTTTCATTTATAAGAATATTATTTTTGGGTAGTGGTACCCTTTAAAAGGACTGCATGATCAGTATACCATTGTAGGAGTACCAAACTCTACTCCTTCATAGTGCAAAATTGATGCTGTTTTCTTTAGGAAGGATTATAGCTGTTTGTAACCATGGCAATTGCTCTGCCCTCAGGCCGGAGGCATCATCATCCATCTACTCGCCACCCACAACACAAGAAAAAAAGAAAAATCATCTGAAATGTCCCCCTCCCACATCCTCAATGATCTAATACCTGGCTTTTTTTCCTTTAACTCACTGCACCAATTTTCTGAGTCTATCAACCGTAAATAATTTTTTTTTTTTTTTTTTTTAGTAATCCATCCATTATTTTGTTTGATCTATACTACTTCCTGTTCTAGGGATGCAAGAAATAATCCCCTTTTGTCAAATGCAAATTTGAATTAGATTTTTGTTACAATTATAATATTATAATTATATACGACACAGAAATTTTTCCCCCCTCGACACACTTAATTTGCCCTTTTCATTCTCGTATTTCAACTTTTCGGCTTACATTTCTCACATTATATAGTTTTGCAAGGTTCAGATTTTGCCACCTAAATCCTTTTCTTATACTATTTCCACAATTCTAATCAATTAGCCGGTCTAGTACATAAGTTTTCCGCAACTTTTCCAACGCTCCTTTTTTTTAGCTCTAATTAAAATCTCTAGCATGGTCAACAAGAATAAGCAACAGCTGGCAAAATACCTTTTAGGGATGGAGGTACCTAAAAAGGTCTCCAATAATGTAATGGGGAAAAAATTCCTTTTTTTTTCCAAATGATTCCGAAATGTGAAAGCACACATTACTCTAGTCTCCTTGAAAATAAGGAGAGAAATTGGGGAAGAGAGAGAGAGATAGAGAAAAAGAGAAACAGAGGATACATGTATGTTTGTGTTTGTGCATGGAAGATTAGTAAGTGAATGAAAAGTGAATGAAAGTAAGTGAATGAAAAGAACATGACATAAGCTAAGAGGAATGGGGGGGGGGGGTAGTTTTAATCAAAGGAAGATGTTTAATAATGAATGTGAATGAAACAAAATGAGTCATAAACAACAAAATGACAAGAAAGAGAGAAAGACAGAGGTAATTTCAATCACATGAGAAGGATTAATATCAGGAAAGTGAATGAAACTTAGTCAAAAAAACATTTTTTTTAAATTACATGAGCTAAGAGGGATAGCGGGGTAGTTTTAATCACAGAAAGAGGCTTGATAATGAATATGAATGGAACAGAATAAATAAAAATAAATAAAAGAACAAAACCAATGAAAAGACAAATGAAAAAAAGAGATAGAGGTAGCATTAATCTCAGGAAAAAGAGTTATATATTAGAAAGTAAATGAAATAAGACGAATCAAAAACATAAAACAGGGCTCAACACTTGCCCGCTTGCCCGGCGGGGCAAGTAATATTTGATGTCAGGCATGTAAATGATTGTTCAACTACAGGAGAACAATGTAATTTTCATGTATGTATATTAAAAATCTGAGTAAGAAGTAAATTTTGTAGTGTGGGGCGAGTACAAATGTATGATTTTACTTGCCCCGAGCGCGCGAGTCAGTACAGAAACAAATTTGTGTGGAGGCTTGCTTAATATATAAAAACAAGAACAAGAAAAACGACAGAACAGCAAGGTAGAGTGCGGGGAAATCTGGAGGAAGGTTGTTGGAAAACATTCCAACGAACATTCAACTCTTGCTGATGCCATTTCAGCACCTCCAATTTGCATCTTGTTTATAAGGCCGTCTCAAAAGGCTCCTTGTTTTTATTAAAGGGGATCTAGTATAACTTGGTTGCAGGTTGAGATCAAAAAACTGACCTAGGTTTCGAACAAAAATTTGTTTGCATTTCTGTGATTCTGATATGTCCTCTGAGAGACGTGTGAAAATTCCATGGTAAATGAATGTCATATATGACCTGAGTAACGAGTGAACGTGCAAAGTGATATTCAGTAACTCATTGCACTCACTTTGTACGCAGTTGAACTTCTCTCCATGGAGTCTTTCAAATCCACACAATTCAATCATAAACATCCTTAATAAAAAGGGATATTTAGAGCACAGGAACAAGTTCCATGCTTCTATGAGTAAACACAAATACAACGAGGGTATGTGAGAACTGCTAGAGTTCTAAGTAAGTTTTGTGTGGATTTTAACAATGTTACTAGAACCCTTTAAAAAAGGGTGAGTGACGTGATTCGTCTTGGATTTTTCTAGTGGTACTGGCCGGGTGGCCAGGTCATGATTAAGGCAACATTAGTGCGTAATGAAATGAAAAGCAGATTCATGTAGATATAGAGAGATAAAAGGATATAGAAGGATAAATATAATTACGGAGAGAAAGGGAGAGTGGGATAGGGGAGAGGGGAGAGAGGGGAGGAGAGGGGGAGATGGGGCCGAGCAATATTAATGCATAATGAAAACAATTTTGTTTTAAAGATATGTGTAGATATAGAAAAGATAAAAGGATATACAAGGATAAATATAGTTACAGAGAGAAAGAGAGCTGGGGAAAACAGGGGAGAGAGCTAGAGCAAGGAAGAGAGAGAGAGGGAGAGAGAGGAAGAGAGGTTGGAAGATAGAGGGAGTAGAGAGTGAGGTTCAAGGAATACAAATAAAAAAGGGAAAAATGACAGAGAGAGAAGAAGAAGAAAAGAGAGAGTGAGCAAGAGAAAGAGGGGGAGGGAGACACAATTTACCTGGAAGGAGGGAGAAACGGTGGATAAGATGAAAAAGAGAGGAAATGAGGACAAAATAATACACAGAAGAGGAGGAGAAAGGGAAGATAACTGGGAGGAAGGGTGCAGAAAGAAAGAGAGAGCGAGGGAGAAGTCTACAAAAAGAAGAGAGAATAGAAAAAAAAGGGGAAGAAAGATAACAAAAACACACTTAATAGATTAGATAAAAACAAAAGGAGTTAGCAAAAAGGTATATAAAAAGTAGAGGGAGATATCGGGAGTGGGAAGATAAGCGAAACTGAAATCCAATCGCGCGCGCCCCGTTTCTCACGACTTGTCAGCGAGAGTTAATTACCATTACGTTCGTTCCCCTCTCGGCCTCGCTCACCCCCTCTTCCCCCATGTAAATGAGATTGCCCCTAATCCAATCCATGTATAAAACAGTGTATCTTGCTACTTCTGCTTTAACTAACAAACTCGTTCTGCGTCAAACGGTGTATCTTTCTTCTTCTGTTTTTCACTAACAAACTTGTTCTGCGTCAATCAGCGTACCCCTTTATATACTTTTCTACTTTCGCTTACTCCGCCTCTGCGTCAAAACAGCATATCTTTTATACAATTTTACTTTCGCAAAACCCCGCTCTGCGTCACACTGCGTATCTTTATACTTCTGCTATCGCTAACCTCGCTAATGCTCAGTGTCGAACCTGGTCAGTCTTGTTATGATTGACAGAACAATCTGATGAATTGCATTAGGCTGAGATTTCATTGAGACTGCATGATGATTTTTGTTTCAGAAGATGTTGGAGAAATAGGAGGAGGAGGAGGATGAGGAGGGAGGACGAAGAGGAAGGAGGAAGGATGAAGAAAAGAGGGAAGAGGAGGAGAAGAACTAATAATCTTATATGATATACATGCATGATCATATTTCTAGAATTTCAAACGGTTTCAGGAAGAAACAAAAGTTTGTTGTAAATGCGCTCTTGAATTTGATAATTCAAGAGAAAGTATAAACCGTTTCTATATGCATTTAAAAAACCAAACTATCCGGGTCTTAATTCAAAAGTATTAAATTCTCCATACTCATATACATGTACACATTCAAGTACTGTATACTCAAACATACACAAAGTCAAACACACACACACACACACCGAATCAACTTGCATCATTAACAAAAAGAGCAAACAAATGCTCTTCTCTGTTTATACAGAGAACTGAAGTTAACATTCTTTGAAAAAATATGTAACATAAATTTACTATTACACGAAACAAAACATGAACATCACATATTCACACTGACAAGTCTATGAAACAATGTCAAATCATAAAA